>CADEHL010001252.1:4721578-4936382 GCA_902827135.1 Harpagifer antarcticus | reverse complement strand
GATTTACATCCTTGAAGGGGGTGGAACGTTTTTTTACCGCGATTACATGATATTGTAGTGCCGAGAGATAGGAGTCGGAGGCGGTGCAATGAAGGTGCAAAAGGGTACTTTATTTAAGAGCAGCTAAGGTCATGTTGTCCGGTTGCAGTCCGGGAAGAAGAGAGTGAAGTCAGGAGGGCACACAACATATATAGAAAAACACATAACATGTCCGTGTGGGAACAATACCCCCAACTGTAGTTCCATGTAGGAATTATGTCCAAGTGTATTAATAGGTGGTCACCACAATATGCAAATTAGGCGATGACGTCATTTAGGGACTTCTGGCGACTTTTCGGACAGCCGTAACGCGCCGGAGACGGAACCAGTGGAAACTGGGGGTTACCCCTTGTTTCCACTGGTCCGACCTCCTCTAGCGCCATAACCCACCGGACGCGTCCCAGAAGCGTTTCAGAAGCGTTGTGCGTGCAGGCTCACAGTTTTGTTATTGATTCGGGCATCCTGGACATTTGTACTTCTACAAGAAAGTAAGTAGGCTACGTAGTTAAATGTTTTTTTTGTGTCTGTTTAAATTGTGTTTATTTAATGGCTCTGTACTGTACCTACAAGTATTAATTAACATTAATATGTAGTTGTTACCTTCCACTCCACAAACTGCAGCGACTAAAAACCAGGCCTTGTCCTTTCTGATGTTGTCCTTGTAGTAAGTATTGGTTACATCATATAAAATAGTGTGTTTTTCCACTTCCATGATGAAAACCTCGTCGTCCATTGTGCGTATTGTAGTGGAGGTGTTGTGATGAAGGAGGGGGGTCTGCTAAATTAGTATATGTGGGGAATGGGCCTGGCCCGGATGCTCACCTTTCCACTTCCTGCGAGGGGGGGCTGCCTGCCCGACCTTACGTTATGGCTGCGCCGCGGCAAAAATAGGATTCATCCTAACTTTAGAGAAGCGCTGCACCGAGCCGCTTCTGGGACGCGTCTGAGCCGTAACGCGGCGCGTGTGGTGGAATAGCACCCATTGACTACAGTGGCCGCGATCCTGACGACCGCCGCGGCGCAGCCGTAACGCGGCGTAACGCGGTGTAACCCGGCGCAGACATACCCGGTGGAAACTGGGGGTAAGGGCTTATGAAGATTATTTCACATTTGTCGCAGGTTTTGGTACTTTTTTTTCTTTAAAAGCAGGGTGGATGTTTTGAGTGAGAGCTGTTCATGTATTTCCAATGAAAAGCAATGAAAAGTGATTCACAATTCAGCCCACAGTGACTTCTGTTGTCCTGACGGTGCGAGGAGTTTTCAAAGGTGAACGCAGTAAAGAGACATTTATGTCATCAATTGTAAACTGAAACAGCAATAATTGGCTGTTAGATATGATTCAACAAAACTCCAAGAAACACACAACGCCCTCCGTCACTGCCGCAGAGAAACAAAATGTGGAAATAGTAATCAGGCGAAAGCATGGAAATCAGAGCATATCCATTCCTGATTTGTGCCATAATGAAATATGACAAATGATTTATGTCTGGCATTTATTATGCTGTGGGAGGTAATTTGTTACACTGCAAATGCACAGGCACCCGGTTATAATTGAATCACACAAAATAATGAATATCCTACTTTGTTTAGTCTGGCTGTTTGTCTTTGTTCTATTGTTTTGTTTGCTCCTAGAAATTAATTATACCATACATTATGCAAGTACCTTTGATTAAACATGGGTGATAGTTTTACATTTCACTAAATAACTGTTTAAATTGTGAAACTGCAGAGCAAAATTCCCACCTCAAAGTAAAGTTCAACTGATATTATTAGTATTTATTTACGTATTTTGGATTCATGGTACTGATGTCGGAAAAACATTCAGTTCATCATATATATTAAACACACTATCAATCTAAACTTATGTCTTTACAAGCCTTTCCAAAAATATTCGATTATACAGCCTCTTTCAGCAAACCTGAACAAGTTCCAAATGCTGATTAAGTCATATAAGATTGTAAATAGAGGTTTAGCATATACAGACTTTGGACGACAAGAAATGTGATAAAACAGCTTTAGGAATGACCTCAGATCACATTGAACATCTGTGCTATAGGAACTAAGCTGACTTTGTATTGGCAACATACAGTATAATCCATATGTTCTCCTGGCAATCAAAAGTTGAGATTTTCCAGAAGAGAGCTACCAATTGGTGCTTGTTATATGTTGGACAAATTAACTCAAAAATAAGCAACGTCAATATTCAAGCTGTGGAGCAGATGATCAGCCATGTCAATATTCCATGGTATACCATTCTAGGCCAATTAAGGGAATCTGCATTAGCTTCTTAGCAATCTCGGACCATTAGAGTGCTCTTTTGTTGTCACTTCTCACCAAACCTATTATACTGCTAAAGCTCAACGAGTTGACATTAGTCATAAGGCCATCTTCCGTTGATTAGTGTGAATATTTGGACAACTGAATGCATGATAGCTATTAAGAATCACATGAAAGGGCCACCTGATAGCTCAGGGGTTAGAGCTGGGGGGCATGTGCAGTCACTGCCACCTAATAGGCCGGTTTGAATCCTGAACCAGTCCTCCCCTCTGTCTCCCCCGTTTACTCTAATACAGGGGTCTGCAACCCTAGGCACGGTACCATAACAAGTAGCACACTACGAATAAGTGTGCAAAAATATTTTAATTATATTTTCGGATCCTGAACAAGAGCGCATCTCCCCGTTACCTGCAGAAGGAAGCCATGCACGCAACGCAGCAGAAGAAACAACAACAAATTCAAGAAATCTAGACCGCAACAGAATTAAACAAGCGACTGCCTGTTTTTCCTGACCAAGGACAGGTTCCTTGAACACAACACGAGCGTAACGTGTAATTTTACATTGTGCCGTTTAAAAAATAATAATAAAGGGCGGAGCCGGCCTTTTTGCGCAACTGTCACTCAAATGTGTGTGTTTGGCACGAGCATATTTTGTATGTATTATTTGTTATTAATAAACAAGAATACAGTTTAAAAGGGGAGTGATTTGTAAAGTGTCCATAAAGAAAATCTGTTTACAGTTCTGTTTCATATGGGTGTTGAGAGATGTATCCATAGATCTCTTAATTTTGCTCTCAAAGTGCACCAGATTGATGCTTTTAACTTCAATATTTAAAAAAAATCTTCTATTTTTAAATAATTCATAATAATAATTCATTTATTTTATATAGGCGCCTTTCAAGGTTCTCGAGGTCGCAGTGACACAATGGCTCTTCATATCAAAAAGGTTGCCGACCCCTGCTCTAATATCTCCAATAAAGGCCCTCTGGCCCAACAATGGAATTAGAAGAATCACACGAAAAACATGTACACAACCCCAAACAGGAACATTTATTTAGTTTGGAATTTGCAATTGGAAAAAAGTTTGCTGATATATTTATAAAACAAATACAAGGCTGAATTATGTTGACAATGGCCGGGAACTTTACAAAAATGGCATCCAAGTATCAGTGATTTTAACCCAGGATGCTGATGATCTAGCCAATATACTGCCTCATCAGTGCTTACCTTTTTCTACAGATGAGGAACAAGCCCTGCATGAGATCGTTAGAACTCGTATTGGAAACACATTGAACGCAGACCATTTAAGGGGAAAAGTGTTATCTTGAGGGGAAACTCTTTTGTCATAAACATAAATGGTTCATCCTCTGAGAAGCAATAAGCCTGATGTATTTTAGATATTTATTGTACACATTTCAACATTTTGGCCTGAGGAGGGCAGTGATGTAAGCCACTAAAAGCCTAAAACAAAAATAGATCTGAGGACTATCAAGAAGATGAAGGAAATCATGGAGATTTGTTTTTTTTAATTCATCGTCATTGATCAAAGTTCTGGTAACATGGATGTCTTGGCCTGGTAGACTAGACTAGAGGGCATCTGTCCCTTTATTAATCCTCATATGGAGACATAGAGTACTCATTACAGCATTCATTATACCTTGGCCAGTTATTGCTGAGAACACCAAAGAACAATATAACATTAAGGAAGCTAATATCAGACTTTTACATATAGTGTTTTTGAAGCTACAAACCATAAACATTACATCCAAATGATTTGTTACTTTTAAAAACGTGAATGGGAACACATCAGTGTATACATCGGCACATTATGAAGGGTTTACATGCAGCCATCGCTCCCTAACAGTGTTGGGCAAGTTACTTTTAAAAAGTAACTAGTAATAGTTACTGCTCTCAAAAGTAACTAGTTACTTTATTAGTTACTAAATTATAAAAGTAACTTGTAACAAGTTACTTTACTTTAAAATAATAACAATACAATTGAAAATGAAATGCTTTCACTGGTATTTTGCTGACTAGTTCTCTGAAGGCAACAGACTCCATCGTTGCGATGGGCAGCATGTCCTCAACAACATACCTGGCAATCAATCTGTTTAGTTGACTCTGGGTGACATGTGGCGATTTAAAAAATCGTTTTTTGGCTGTTTAGATGGTGTTGCTCCATCTGGGTCACTGTCGGTGGTTGAGATGGTGGGGTCTTTGGCGACTAGTTTTATAGCCCCATGTACATTAGTTAGGTGCTTCAGGAGATTGGCGTTGCTGTTATTCGATGTGGACAATGCTTTTTGTCCTGCACACAGTTTACATTTGACAGTAATATTTTTTATCCACACAAATCAAATCAAGTTTTATTTATATAGCACATTTATAAACGATTTTTGGTCGAGCCAAAGTGCTGTAGGCCTACATATAATAAAAATAGCCTACAGTAGATACAACAAATACAACAGCACAGATTGTTCAGAATATCAGTATGAGAAAAACGACACCCTCTATCCTTAGACCCTCTATCCTTAGACCCTCTGTCCTTAGACCCTCACATCATACAAGGAAACACTTCCGGAGAAAACCCACAGTTTAAGGGAACATGGGAGAAACCTCAGGGAGAGCAACAGAGGAGGGATCCCTCTCCCAGGACGGACAGACGTGCAATAGATGCCGTGTGTAAATCGAAGAGATAATACATTTTACAGCATATAGACCGAATGTTAGGAAATGCATGTGTCTGTAATGAGAAGATGAATCCACGAGGATGTCACCAAATTGAAAATAGTGGTTATATTTCCAAGTTGCAAATGCGCTGCTGCTCTCTCTGATACTTGCATCTGCCATTGTGTGTGTGTGTGTGTGTGTGTGTGTGTGTGTGTGTGTGTGTGTGTGTGTGTGTGTGTGTGTGTGTGTGTGTTAGCATTAGCAAGTGTTCGTGTGTGTATTTTCACCATAAGGCAAGACCCGCCCAACTCTGGCTCTGATTGGCTTACCCTGAAATGTTACCCCACATTAACCAATCATCACTCCTCTCTGGTTACTTTCACTTTTCCATGGTGCTGTGAGAGGACATCGCTGTATTCGCCTATAAATTACATCCGCAGGGAGATTCGGTTCAGTTGGATCACATAATGTAACGCAGTAACGCACCCATTTAAATCACAGTAACTATAACGGCGTTACTTAATGGGAATAGGTAACTAGTAACGATATTAGTTACCGCAAAAAGTAGTTGCGTTAGTCCTACTTTGTAACGTGTTAGTCCCAACACTGCTCGCTAACTAATTTACCAGAATAGGATTATACAGAGGAATTCCTGGGTGAATAGTTGGAGATGCTATCAGCATTCAGCTCCTGTACGACATCACTCACATCAGTGAGCTCTTTTGTGATTACTTTAGTGCTATCAAAGCCCTGCTCTTTTTTTCACAGTGTTAATTAGTACAACTTTAATTAAGGACTGATTCACCCTGCACTTTCTGACTGTTCAGTGCGGGGACGTCCACTTCCTGGAGGACAGCAGCAGTGAGAGATCCCGGCAGCCTGTTGGAAATGATTATATCCACTGATGATTGATGGTGTGTGCGGCGGCTTTAGCCATATTTTGGTCACATGACTGTCCTCATGCTTGAGGATTGGCTGGCCTATAAAGGCCTGTGATGGCTGCATCATGATCTGCTGGAGGGGGAAAAAATCTCATTAAAAATGACATAGGGATTATTATGCAATTTTCATCATACACTGCGATATCAAACGTCATTAATTTGTAGCCTGTCTCCTCACCCTCAGCAGTCAGGATGAACAACAAACACTGCGTTTCATAAATGCATTGCCGGAGTGTAAAGAGAAGGATCTTCTATAGTGCATTACGATGGGTCCAATATGTGTTACCCATCAGTGAATAAAGTCAGGAACCAACATTTAACACTGAATAAATGTATATGTTCACTCTGTCTATCAATTATTTTAGGTTTCATGAGGACAACTCAATATGTCGATATGTCCTTGGGCAAGATAATGAACCCTGAGTTGCTCCAATTGGCATGGCCAGCGTTGTATGAATGTCGTGTATGATTGTTAGCATACTTGAGAAAAATGTCACATTTCTCTGTATAAAGGAGGTGTGAATGGGTGAGTGATGACTTGTACTGTAGTATGTAAAGACTGGATAAAGTGCTAATAAAAAAATATAAGTCCATTTTTAGCATTTACCCTTGTATAGCCAAAGCTTTTTTAAGATTGGCCTACAGTGCTCTGAAACACTGGGGACAGCTCTGTAGGGCGCACTACAGCACTATACAGAGGCAGACAACACACATTTCCTGTTACCCTTACAGGAACTTTGCCTGTACTTAGATGGAAGCAAAACAAGTTGAAAAAAAGGAATCTCATACGTTGTGTTCAGAAAACACAGAGGAGTTATTTAACATGTCAATCTGCGTATAATTATCATAGTAAACATTCTGAGGTCCACAGATGGTGTGTCTACTTTATGTTTAGTGACCGTTTCTAATAATCTTTCAGTTAAAGAGCCCAGGAGGTGAACTGGCTCCTCTCCAGCTACCAGTCGGCACTCTATATTAGGTCCGCTGGGGACTTTAACCGGCGACCCTTTGGTTCTCAAGCCAAGTCCCGACAGACTGAGATGCTACCGCCCAAGTAACGAGACAGGCAGTGTATTTTCGCTTAGGGAAACTGCCTCACAAAATACTCCATCAACAATCCAACCTAAAACCATCTGACTGTGATCCCAGATCTGAGCAAAACATTAAAAAAAGTCACTTAATTGACACTATTGAGGAAGTTCATGATGTCTTTCTCTGTGTCCATGTTTCAGATCACCTCTCCTTATCAGGGCTTTTTTTCATCATCTTCCCTGGTTGCCAGAGGGGACATCTTTATTAAAATGGATGGCAGTGTTTGCTCAGGGGCGGGAGAGACTCTATCTTGTGGACTTGAATGGTTATTCTCAGCCACTGTTGACTTATAGCTGGCTGCCTGGTAATTAGGCTGGGTAATAGCCTGCCGTGAGCAGCCAGGGAGCGATCACAGCCAGATACTGTGCTGTGTCGCAGCATACAGGTGTCAAAGCATGGACTTTAGCTGGGGTCAGTGAGGAGACAGCAGGGTGTGATGGCTGCTGCCTGAAGCAATGACTGCAGGCTGGTATTGGAGAAAAGCAAGAGATTGTGACAGGGAGTGAAGTGCAATGTAGACATCAAAGTGCATCAGGTAAACATGGTTTGTTTATACTTTGTCTTGAGAAAAATATAGAAAACTGATGCTATGACATAATTGGCTGTGAGTCACTTGGCTGTGTGTGAGAACAAGTACAACAAGTGATATTATTCCCAGATTAGTCAGCATTATAATTTGATGAACCTTTTTCTGTTGAGTGCTCAACTGCATTAACAACTTGGCAAATCATCTTGCATTGTGCTTCTTTCAATATATCATAAACACTTCTGCAGCCAAAGAAGACTAAAGCTGCTATTATCTGATAACTGCTCTGTAACTGAGAGGCTTTTATCTCCAGCTGCTTTTAAAGGGCTAGCTGTAAGCTTTATCACACATTGAAGAGGTTGAAAACCATTATTCGTTGCCAGTAAATGACTGCTCGAATAGAAACCCATTTAAAGCTTACTTTCTTCATCGACTTGAGGTAAGCAAAAAGCTAAATTGTGCTTAAATGCAGAAATGAATAAATATCAATACTGTCAATGAGTGATGATGAGAGCGAGTCAGAGAGGCATCACAGCAGCGCTCCCGCATGCTAACATCATTAAAATGATTTATTTAAGGCTAAAAACAAGTACAATTACAGGCAGGAGCACTTTACAGGTACTGTTCTGCGGTGAAGACTTTATTAATAGGTGGGTCATTCCAGAATTGGAGGACAATTTAGACACCAACATTTTTGAAAAATTAACCTTTTATTTTATAATTTTTTTTTATGTATATTTAGGAAAAACAGATAATAAACCATCAAAAAAAGTGATTTGCCCAGCTAGGCATCAATTAATATTTTCCAATGAAGAATTACCCCTGTTACTCTAATTATAGTAACAGGGTTGAAAATCAATGCTACTTTGAGCTTTAACCTCAGGATGCTAGATGTAGCATGTAATGCTACTTTCAAGGCAAGGACAAACTTGGATATCTAATGCAAGAAAGATAACTTTGAAATGAATATGCTTTATTCTGATAATATCAGTAACAGGGTTGAGTGGGTCAGAGTGTCACACTCTTTTAAGACTGAAAAGATTGGAAAAATATGAAAAATAAAAGAGAGGACTTAGTTTTGGTCTACCCATGGCACTAGCACATGGCTTGTGTTATCTGTGTTGGTTATTCTCGCGTCCAGGAGAGAAGCTTAAAAAGGAGACTAAATGGAGTCTCTGAGATGGTTTCAAATTGGTACTTTAATTAAAAAAAAGGCGCGGTAATGTTACAAACAGAATATTGTTCGACAGAAAAGCAGCTGTGTCTCTGGCTCTGGCAGGTGAAGGAAGAGGCCGAACCCTCAGGTCCCGCTGTTTATACATCCTCTGCTGGCTCCTCCCTGCGGGCCGGCTCTCCAACGTTTTAATGTCCGTTGTTACGCATATCAGAGGATACAGACATTGTACATTCATATATATCTAAACAAGCCTATTCTCTTCCTTAACTCTTTCATGACTTTTCATGTAACACATTCTAAATGCTGTAATCAATACTCCAAAAAATACTTCACAGCAGTTTGGTTTCCGGTCGTTCCGAATGTTGTGACATGCACATCTGTAAACAATAACGTACTCAAATAAACTGTACCTTAATTTAATATTCAACAATAATAATATCTCGACGTCTGTAGTTGTAGTGTTGAAATCAGTAGGTTTCGGTGTGCAACATCATATCATATCGCTGCTAAATTCACCTCTATAGTAAATGGTATATTAGCCTCAT
This sequence comes from Harpagifer antarcticus, assembly GCA_902827135.1. Classification (NCBI taxonomy): domain Eukaryota; kingdom Metazoa; phylum Chordata; class Actinopteri; order Perciformes; family Harpagiferidae; genus Harpagifer; species Harpagifer antarcticus. Next base: position 4,927,115 of record CADEHL010001252.1, on the reverse strand, counting down.
GCTAAATGCTAACCGGAGATGAAGGATTTTCAGAATAAAAGCTTAACAACTGGTTGTGCACAAGAACTTCTGGTTTTTCAGTATAAAACAGCATTTAAACTGACGGTATGTTTAAAGTACCTTATGCTATCAAAACATTGATTTTAATTTCTAGAGAGCTATTTGACAATTTAAATAATATTTTGAAACAATTTTTCTACAACTTTATATACATTTTGTCTCAATACAAGTATGTTTAACACAACAAGTGCATGTTTTAGCATTTTGGGCATGGATTATTAGATTTTTTATACGGGGGACATGAAATGTCCTCCAATTCTGGAATGACCCAGCTGACGTTTCTGCCATTATGCCTTCCTTATAGACTGTCACGATGCCGGAGTGGCCATGGAGGCAAAGAGAGAAGACTGAGTCCAAAGGTTGTTTCAAATTGAATATTTTCCTTCCCCAAAACATGGCTGCCCTCAACCACACACACACCTCACCAACACAGTATGGCCCCCTTTTATAGAAGCCTCTGACCTTGATTGGCTGGGTCGTACCATTCACAGGCTTACACTTACAATACATAAAATATCTACACCAAACCATTAACCATAACTATATAAAATACTAGGGCTGTCAGTCGATTAATCGCATGATTGTCCATAGTTAATCGCAAATTAATCGCACATTTTTTCTGTTCTAAATGTACCTTTAGAGGGATATCGTTTTTAATACTCTTATCAACATGAGTGGACAAATATGCTTTATGCAAATGTGTGTTTATTATCATTTGAACGATGACAAATATTCTCATGAATAATTAACACAACAACCTCTGAACATTACAAATATTCGCCTCAATTCAAGTGTGTGTGTCGGCGAATTGCCGCTCCTCTGTTTTCATAACTGTCAAAGCATCAGTTAATTTTGGCAGCTGTTTTTGATTTAGTCTTTAGACGAAAATGGTTATTAGTTTTAGTGACATTTAGTCTTTCCTATCCTTCGTAGTTTTAGTCTAGTTTTAGTCGACAAAAACTGAAAACGTTTTAGTCAACTTTAAGTCGATGAAAAATTACATTTTAGTCAACTTTTAGTCAAAATGTGTCTCTATACTCTCTGAACGCTGTGTCCGCTGCAGCATGTCTGTTCGGCCCCACCCAAAAAGAGATCGCTCTTCTGAAGTGAAGAGAGCGGAAATAATGATATTACAAGTTAGAAACGTAAGATGCATTTTGACAGACAAGATGGACACTTGGGGGAAAATATGCTGCATTTTGAATGTCCGATAGTCCACCATTAACACCTTAGTCCCGTCTCGTCAACGAAAACTAAATATACATTTCGTCATAGTTTTCGTTATCAAGAATCTATTTTTAGCTCGTCTTAGTCATTTAAAAAAGGTTGTTGACGAAACATTTTTCATCATAGTTTTCGTTGACGAAATTAACACTGCTCTGGAAGGCAATTCATAAATGCAGTCGTTGGATGCGACCCGAATTATATCACGCAGCCCCTTGTCCTCCACAATGTTAATTGGCCTGCAAGCTGTCGCGACCTTTGTTGAAAGTTTGCTGCTCGTAGACGTGTCCAGGCGTCTCCCCCTTTCAACCCGTTCACGTATCTAACAGATATTCCCCACTCAGCGAGACACCCGCTAAAAGTAAACGTAAATACAGTAGGATTGTTATTCACGTCGGTGGTAATGATGTTCGTTTACGCCAATCAGAATGCACCAAACTTAATGTGGAGTCGGTGTGTAGTTATGCTAAAACAATGTCGGACACCGTAATCTTCTCTGGTCCCCTCCCCAATCTGAACAATGACGACATGTATAGCCGCATGTCATCATTTCAGCGCTGGTTGTCTTGGTGGTGCCCAGCAAACAATGTGGGTTTCGTAAATAATTGGACAGCCTTCTGGGGAAAACCTGGTCTGATTAAGAGAGATGGCATTCATCCTACTTTGGAAGGTGCAAATCTCATTTCGGCAAACATTTCAGGGCTTTGTGGACTTAATCCATGACATACTGGAGTTGAGACCAGGAGGCGGAGTCGCAGTCTTACACGCTTCTTGCGCTCTCTCCTAGGCAGTCATCCATAGGAATCCCGAACCCAATATTAACGGTGTGTGTGTCTGCCCAAGGACAATTAAAAACCTAATAGAGGTGTCATACATAATAACCTAATAAAAGTAAATGTAACACTACTACAGTGCAACAAAACAGGAAGATTAAATGTGGTCTCTTAACACTAGAACCGCCAACGGGTACATTTTACCCGCAGCTGTTTTTTTATTGTATGTAACTTTTTTTCAATAAAATATTAACGTCTCCCAGTCCGTGACTTTTCCTGAAAGTGTGTTATGTAGCACCCTGTGTTGTTAAACATTGTCAATATGAAGTCAGATTGAAAAAATCGCCAAAAATTGCTATTTATACCTATTTCCACCAGCGGGTAATATTTACCTCATAGAAATGCAGCGATCCTCGCGCTATTGATTTCGCGCGTAAACATAAACATGACGTCTTGCTATAGCAACGCCTTTTGTCTACTGCTGTAGATAGAGAGAGAGATTGAGAGATAGATAGATGAGAAGAGAGATAGATATATTGATAGAGAGATAGACTTCATGCTCCAGCTGGCACACGAGCTGCGCGCTGAGTGGATGGCATCAAAAGCGCCACCACTTGCGGACCTGCCCTTCAGCGGTGCTGGTGCAGAAGAGCGCAGGGAATGACCTGCATGGTGAAGGCGCACTGCATGCAGAATAAAACGTTCTGCAAATGTGTCAAGTGTGGGGATGCTGTGTGTGGCAGATGCACAGCCAAGGTGCTCAGTGTTTGCAACAATTGTGTTTGAGTGTTTGTGAAGCGTTGTGATCGATGTGTTCTTATTGTTCTTCTTCTCTGATGGTTTTTGTGATTTGTATACGTTCTGTGTTATCTGCTGTTCAATTATATAACAAATACATCATTATATTATTGTCATGTTGTTGTTTTTTTACGAGTAGAAGGCTATCAGACGATATGAAGCATTTTTACCTTTACGAAACACAAGCCTAACATCAAGCGTTTATTAGCGAGAGTGGGTAATATTTCTCCATAGAATATGCAGCGATCCTCGCGCTATTGATTTCGGCGTAAACATAAACATGACGTGTTGCTATAGCAACGCCTTTTGTCTACTGGTGTTCCTATAGATAGAGAGATAGATAGATGGATATATATATATATATATATAGATAGAGAGATAGACAGATAGATAGTTATAGAGAGAGAGAGAGAGAGATATATACCTAAACAAAACACAAGTCTAACACCAAGCATTTAAATCAGCACTGTAGCGATATTTTATACTTCATGCTATCTGTACAAACTATATAATATGAAAAGCTGAGAGTCCACAGATTATATTGGTATACATTTCATCCCTGTGCGATCAAAACTCACTGTTCTGTATACATTGTACCTTGGAAATCAATTGCGGGTAAACTTTACCCGTTGGCGGATATAGGTACAGCGACCTCTGGCGGTTCTAGTGTTAAACATAAGATCTCTAGCATCTAAAGCAATATTGGTAAATGATTTAATATCAGATTATAATATTGATAAATGCTGTCTCACTGAAACTTGGTTGAGACATGAAGAATATGTCAGCATAAATGAGGCCACTCCACCCAGCCATATCAATACTCCTATTGCCTGAGGCACGGGCCGAGGAGGTGGAGTTGCAGCAATCTTTGACTCAAGTTTACTTATCAATACTAAACCAAAATTAAATTATACCTCCTTTGAAAGTCTCGTTTTTAGTTTTACGCATCCGACCAGGAAAAATTTGCAGCCAATCTTATTTGTTACAGTGTACCAGGTCCTTATTCAGAATTCTTATCAGAATTCTCTGAGTTTTTATCAACTTTGGTACTTAAAACAGATAAAGTAATTATCGTAGGTGACTTTAATATTCATGTTGACGATGATAAAAATAGCCTTACTGTTGCATTTAACTCTATATTAGATTCTGTTGGTTTTCGTCAGAGTGTAAATAAACCAACCCACTGCTATAATCACACTCTCGACCTTGTTCTGACTTATGGTATTGAAATTGAGCAACTATTAGTCGAACCGTATAATCCTGCTTTATCCGACCATTTCTTAGTAACTTTTGAAGTACTGTTACTAGACTACAAAGCATTAGTCAAAAGCTCCCTCAGCAGAAACCTATCTGTTAGTGCTATAGCCAAATTTAAGGAAGAGATACGACCAATACTTAACTCGATAGCATGTCTGCATGTAGGGGAGGAAACTTATACAAAATGTACACCACCCCAAATTGATCATGTTGTTGATAGTGCTACAGATGCGCTGCGAATAAAATTAGACTCTGTTGCTCCTTTGAAAAAGAAGAAAATAAAACAACATAGATTAGCTCCATGGCATAATGCCGAAACCCGCAAAATAAAGCAAAAGTCGAGACAACTTGAAAGGATATGGCGTTCCACTAAACTTGAAGAATCTCGTTTAATTTGGCATATTACTCTCAATGAATATAAGAAAGCACTGCGTAAAGCGAGAGCAGCCTACTACTCTTCATTAATAGATGAGAATAAGAATAATGCAATTTCTTTTCAGCACTGTAGCCAGGCTGACAGAGAGCCATAGCTCGATTGAGCCTTCTATTCCCATAGCACTCAGTAGTAATGATTTTATGTGCTTTTTTAACGATAAAATTGTTACTCTTAGAAACAAAATTAACGACCTCTTGCCTTTGACCAGTATAGTGTTATCAACAGCTCCCGGAAACGTAAGTTCTAATATTACACTAGATAGTAAACTAGAATGCTTTTCAGCCATTAACCTTGAACAATTAAATTCAATGATTCCCTCTTCTAAATCATCAAAGTGTATGTTAGACCCAATTCCAACTAAGCTGTTGAAGGAAGTTTTAGCACTTCTTTATTAAATATTATGAATATTTCTTTATTATCAGGCTATGTTCCACAATCATTCAAAGTAGCAGTGATAAAACCGCTTCTTAAAAAGCACAACTCGATCCAGAGGTTTTGCCAATTATAGACCTATTTCTAATCTTCTTCCGTTCCTCTCAAACATTCTTGAGAAAGCAGTCGCAAAACATTGTGTGATTACTTAAAAAACAATGATTTATTTGAAGATTTTCAGTCCACATCATAGCACAGAGACAGCTCTGGTTAAATCACAAATGACCTTCAAATGACAAGGGACTTGTCTCTATTCTTGTTTTGCTCGATCTCATGCTGCTTTGATACTATCGACCATGATCTTATTGCAAAAGACTAGAGCACTTAGTTGGCATACAGGGAACTGCTTTAGGCTGGTTTAGGTCCTATCTATCTGAACGCTCTCAGTTTGTACGTGTCAACGATGAATCTTCCACGCAAACCAAAGTTAGCCATCGAGTGCCACAGGGCTCAGTGTTCGGACCTATTTTTGTTCACATTTATATATGCTTTCCGTTAGGCAATATTATAAGGAATCATTCTGTACATTTTCATTGTTATTGTTACGGTGTGTAGGAAGCAGGACCCAAATGCAGATTATAGTGCTAAAAATGACTCCTTTATTTCAAGGCTACATAATCACCAAGACAGAACAGAACACTCACCGCAGACCAGGTCATGACACAAGACGAACCGACAAGACAGACAGAAAAACCAGAACTTAAATACACACAAGACTAATCACACAAACAAGACACAGGTGAGGAGGAGAGAAACACAGGGACACCAGGTGAACACAATCGGGTAAATTAGACACACCAGGGAAACTGACAGGGAATCACAGACAGATTACAAACAGGCAGAAACGGGGGGTGAACACTTTACAAAATAACAGGAAACTAAAGACAGAAACAGACAGACAAAACATAACACGGACAGATCGTGACAGAACCCCCCCCTCAAGGGACGGATCCCAGACGTCCCTAAACCCCAAAAACAAAAATCCCACACAGTCCAGCAGGGTGGGTGGAGGGGGTCCGGAGGAGGGACGTATCCCTAGGCCACCAGGGTGTGGAGGGGTCCGGAGGACGGGACTAAGCTGACCGCCCAGGGCACAGCAGAGGACCAGGAAGGGGGCCCGGGGCAAGGCAGAGTTCAAGGTGGGGGTCTCGGGCGGACGGCCCGGGGGCAAGGCAGAGTCCATGGTGGGGAACTCGGGCGGACGACCCGGGGCAAGGCAGAGTCCAAGGTGGGGGTCTCGGGCGGACGGCCCGGGGGCAAGGCAGAGTCCAAGGTGGGGGTCTCGGGCGGACGGCCCGGGGCAAGGCAGAGTTCAAGGTGGGGGTCTCGGGCGGACGGCCGGGGCAAGGCAGAGTCCATGGTGGGGAATTCGGGCGGACGACCCGGGGAAGGCAGAGTCCAAGGTGGGGGTCTCGGGCGGACGGCCCGGGGGCAAGGCAGAGTCCAAGGTGGGGGTCTCGGGCGGACGGCCCGGGGGCAAGGCAGAGTCTAAGGTGGGGAACTCGGCGGACGGCCCGGGGGCAAGGCAGAGTCCATAGTGGGGGCGAAGGCCACAGCGGGCGAACTCAGGGGGCCGAGCATGAGGGCGAAGACCAGACAACTCCGGAGGCCGGGCAGGACCCGGTGTCGGCCAGACAGGAACCGGAGCCGGCGGGACAGGCTTCGGCAGGATCCCCCACGGAAGAGGACCAGGAGTTGGCAGGACCCCCAGCAGGAGAGTGGACGACGGGACCCTCCAACGAGACAGGACAAAGGGTTGGCAGGACCCCCGGCAGGGGAGTAGACGACGGGACCTCCAACGAGACAGGACAAAGGGTTGGCAGGACCCCCGGCAGGAGAGTAGTCGGCGGGGCCTCCAACGGGACAGGACACAGGGTTGGCAGGACCCCCGGCAGGAGAGTAGTCGGCGGGGCCTCCAACAGCACAGGACATAGGATTGGCAGGACCCCCGGCAGGAGCGTAGTCGGCGGGACCTCCAACGGGACAGGACATGGGTTGGCAGGACCCCCGGCAGGAGAGTAGTCGGCGGGCCTCCAACGGGACAGGACAAAGGGTTGGCAGGACCCCGGGCAGGAGACTAGTCTACGGGCCTCCAACGCACAGGACAAGGATTGGCAGGACCCCCGGCAGGAGAGTAGACGGCGGGACCTCCAACGGCACAGGACATGGGTTGGCAGGACCCCCGGCAGGAGCGTAGTCGGCGGGACCTCCAACGGGACAGGACAAAGGGTTGGCAGGACCCCCGGCAGGAGACTAGTCTGCGGGACCTCCAACTGGACAAGACATGGGGTTGGCAGGACCCCCGGCAGAGGGCTAGTCTGCGGGACCTCCAACTGGACAGACATGGGTTGGCAGGACCCCCGACAGAGGGCTAGTCTGCGGGACCTCCAACTGGACAGGACATGGGGTTGGCAGGACCCCCGGCAGAGGGCTAGTCTGCGGGACCTCCAACTGGACAAGACATGGGGTTGGCAGGACCCCCGGCAGAGGGCTAGTCTGCGGGACCTCCAACTGGACCGGACATGGGGTTGGCAGGACCCCCGGCAGAGGGCTAGTCTGCGGGACCTCCAACTGGACAAGACATGGGGTTGGCAGGACCCCCGGCAGAGGGCTAGTCTGCGGGACCTCCAACTGGACAGGACATGGGGTTGGCAGGACCCCCGGCAGAAGACTAGTCTGCGGGACCTCCAACTGTACAGGACATGGGGTTGGCAGGACCCCCGGCAGAAGACTAGTCTGCGGGACCTCCAACTGGACAAGACATGGGGTTGGCAGGACCCCCGGCAGAAGACTAGTCTGCGGGACCTCCAACTGGACAGGACATGGGGTTGGCAGGACCCCCAGCGGAACCTCCAACGGTACAGGACATGGGGTTGGCAGGACCCCCGGCAGAAGACTAGTCTGCGGGACCTCCAACTGGACATGAGTAGGGGCTTGAGTGGGGACTCGAGAGAGGGCTTGAGAGGGAACTTGAGAGGAAACTGGAGAGTGGAACTCGAGAAGGAACTCGAGAGGACTCGAGAGGTAACTCGAGAGGGGACCTGAGAGGGGACTTGAGAGGGAACTCGAGAGGAGACCTGAGGGGAAACTTGAGAGGTGACTCGAGAGGACACTGGAGAGTTGACTTGGGAGGTGACTCGAGAGGACACTGGGAGTTGACTTGAGAGGACTCGAGAGGACACTGGAGAGTTGACTTGAGAGGTGACTCGAGAGGACACTGGAGAGTTGACTTGAGAAGGAACTCGAGAGGTGACTCGAGAGGTAACTCGAGAGGGGACCTGAGAGGGGACTTGAGAGGGAACTCGAGAGGAGACCTGAGGGGAAACTTGAGAGGTGACTCGAGAGGACACTGGAGAGTTGACTTGGGAGGTGACTCGAGAGGACACTGGAGAGTTGACTCGAGAGATAACTCGAGAGGGACCTGAGAAGGACTTGAGAGGGAACTCGAGAGGAGACTCGAGAGGTAACTCGAGAGGAACCTGAGAGGGGACTCGAGAAGGAACTCGAGAGGTGACTCGAGAGGTAACTCGAGAGGGGACCTGAGAGGGGACACGAGAAAACTCGAGAGGGGACCTGAGAGGGGACCTGAGAAGGAACTCGAGAGTGACTCGAGAGGTAACTCGAGAGGGGACCTGAGAGGGGACTTGAGAGGGAACTCGAGAGGAGACCTGAGGGGAACTTGAGAGGGGACTCGAGAGGACACTGGAGAGTTGACTTGAGAGCGGACACGAGAAAGGACTCGAGAGGGGACCTGAGAGAGACCTGAGAAGGAACTCGAGAGGTGACTCGAGAGGTAACTCGAGAGGGGACCTGAGAGGGGACTTGAGAGGGAACTCGAGAGGAGACCTGAGGGGAAACTTGAGAGGTGACTCGAGAGGACACTGGAGAGTTGACTTGAGAGGGGACACGAGAAAAGACTCGAGAGGGGACCTGAGAGGGGACCTGAGAAGGAACTCGAGAGGTGACTCGAGAGGTAACTCGAGAGGGGACCTGAGAGGGGACTTGAGAGGGAACTCGAGAGGTGACTCGAGAAGTAACTCGAGAGGGACCTGAGAGGGACTTGAGAGGGACTCGAGAGTAGACCTGAGGGAAACTTGAGAGGTGACTCGAGAGGACACTGGAGAGTTGACTTGGGAGGGACTCGAGAGGACACTGGAGAGTGACTCAGAGATAACTCGGAGGACCTGAGAAGAGTCTGGAGGGGAAACTTGAGAGAGTTGGTTTGCCAACAGAACACGGGGTGCTGGAGTCGGCCGGTACGCCGACAGGACACGAGGAGCTGGCGTCGGCCGGTACGCCGACAGGACACGGGGAGCTGGTGTTGGCTGGGGAGCCAACAAGAGACGAGGTGCTGGAGTCGGCCGGTACGCCGACAGGACACGGGGAGCTGGAGTTGGCTGGGGAGCCAACAGGACACGAGGACTGGTGTTGGCTGGGGAGCCAACAAGAGACGAGGTGCTGGAGTCGGCGGTATGCCGACAGGACTCGGGGAGCTGGCGTTGGCCGGTAAGCCAGTCCTGGAGCCGAAACTGGAGTCGCGACCAGGGGTACTGGAGCCGGTACTGGAGCCAGAACCATGGCTGCTGGGGCCGGAACTGTAACCGGAACCATGGCTGCTAGGGCTCGGGCTAACCTGGCCTTGCGACGACTCCTTTTAGCAGCCGCCTGAATACTCCGTGGACCTCCATAAGCCAGACGAGTACCCGAGAACGGATCCTGGACAGGAGCAGGAAATGGGGAAGAAGCCGGGGCTGACTCCAGACGGAACCCACCAAGGCGTATGGTGCCAGGTTGGGAATCGGGAGGTAGGGAGCTAGCCTGCCAGGGGCTAACAGGCCGGGAAACAGGTTTGACCTCAACGCTACCAAAAAAGTCCTCCACGGACTCGGGTAGTAACTCTCTTAACCAGGGCCTTGAGGTTACTTCTTGGCGTGCCTTAGAAATAATTGACTGCCTCTCTTTACTACTGGAGGCATATCGAAAGTCATTCTTCAAGCATGTTAAATTGTACGTGACCTCGTACAAGCTGTCTGCTGGGTCCATTGTTGGTCGGTTCGTAATGTTACGGTGTGTGTAGGAAGCAGGACCCAAATGCAGATTATAGTGCTAAAAATGACTCCTTTATTTCAAGGCTACATAATCACCAAGACAGAACAGAACACTCACCGCAGACCAGGTCATGACACAAGACGAACCGACAAAGACAGACAGAAAAACCAGAACTTAAATACACACAAGACTAATCACACAAACAAGACACAGGTGAGGAGGGAGGAGAAAACACAGGGACACCAGGTGAACACAATCGGGTAAATTAGACACACCAGGGAAACTGACAGGGAATCACAGACATTACAACAGGCAGGAAACGGGGGGTGAACACTTTACAAAATAAAACAGGAAACTAAAGACAGAAACAGACAGACAAAACATAACACGGACAGATCGTGACAGTTATGCGGATGATACTCAACTATATTTATCAATCAAGCCTGATGAAATTAATCATCTAAATAAAATTCAAGACTGCCTCAAGGACTTAAAAACGTGGATGACCTTAAACTTTTTGATATTAAACATGACCAAAACTGAAGTTATTGTACTTGGCCCAAAGAATCTACGAAACAAATTATCTAAAGATATATAACTATGGATGGTATTAATTTGGCCTCCAGTGAGACCGTAAGGAATCTTGGTGTTATATTTGATCAGGATTTATCCTTTAACGCCCACATAAAAAACAATTTCAAGGACCCCCTACTTCCATCTACGTAACATTGCAAAAATCAGGCATAGCTTGCCTCAAAACGATGCAGAGAAACTAGTCCATGCATTTGTTACTTCAAGGCTGGATTATTGTAACACCTTATTATCAGGGTGTAGCAAGGTAGAGAGGACATATCGCGTTTAGGCTCAAAATAGGTTGGGCGTTTATCGCGGTTTGGAAAGGAGCTGCATCTTGCCGTACATTTTAAACAAGGATATATAGCGATTTGGCATGAAACGTTGATAGAGCAGTGAATAGGTTCAGTACACAGCAAAATGGCACGACAAACTCAATTTTTTTCAATTTGGCGTTTATCGCGTTTTGGAAAAGAACTCCTCATTTGTTACTTCAAGGCTGGATTATTGTAACTCCTTATTATCAGGGTGTACCAAGAAGTCAGTCAAGTCGCTTCAGCTGATTGAAAATGCTGCAGCTCGTGTACTAACCAGAGTTAGGAAAAGGGACCACATTACTCCTGTTCTGGCTGCCTTACACTGGCTCCCTATAGAACACAGGATATCATTTAAAATTCTTCTTCTCGCCTACAAAGCCCTTAATGGCAGGCGTCATCTTACCTTAAAGAACTCATTATACCCTACTGTCCTACTAGGGCATTGCGTTCCAAGAATGCAGGGTTGTTGGTTGTTCCTAGAGTCTCTAAAAGTAGAATGGGTGCCAGAGCCTTTTCTTATCAAGCTCCACATTTGTGGAATCAGCTTCCAGTTTGTGTTTCGGGCAGCAGACACCCTATCCGTTTTTAAGAGTGCGCTTAAGACCTTCCTTTTTGATAGAGCTTATAGTTAGGGCTGACTAGATTCAGCCCCTAGTTTTGCTGATATAGGCTTAGTTTGTCGGGGGACATCTTACTTCTTCCTTCTCTCTGTACTCTCATGTTCCGATTAACCCAGCTTCCCAAATGTCTTTCTTTTGGTGTCTATATACGCCGGGATCCGGAGTCATGGATGATCCTGTTGCTGCGGTTCTGTGTCCTGGATCTTGAGTCGTGGCTGTGGTCCTGGATCATAGGTCCTGGATGGATATCCTCGTGGATTCATCTTTCTATTATACACACATGCATTTCCAAACATTTGCACTACCTATGTTGCAAATGTATTATCTTTTCAATTTACACACGGCATCTATTGCACGTTTGTCCGTCCTGGGAGAGGGATCCCTCCTCTGTTGCTCTCCCTGAGGTTTCTCCCATGTTCCCCTTTAAACTGTGGGTTTTCTCCGGAAATGTTTCCTTGTACGATGTGAGGGTCTAAGGACAGAGGGTGTCGTATTGTCATACTGATATTCTGTACAAACTGTGAAGTCCACTAAGACAAATGTAACATTTGTGATATTGGGCTATATAAATAAACATTGATTGATATGTAATATCTCACCAATATAATACTATAGTTTAGTTCTAACTGAATGCACATCTTAATCCGTATTTATGTACCATGGCGAGATGGAACGGCCCAGTGCTGTGAAAGTTAAACATCAGCAAACAAAACCAGTTATCAATATACATTTATAAATATTTCCTGTGTGTTTTTATTACCTATGAATATAATGTAACTGTGTGTCAATATTGCAATTAATGATATGTATTATTGTGCGCTCTAGTAACGGCACCCCGTTGTTACATAGACCCTACATCATATAGCTTCCAGGGCACCTGAAGATACAGTAAAGGGAATAGACCTATAATTTAATAGTTTCAACAATAGTGTTGGTCAACTTATCTTTTGAATCTGTTCACCTGATGCAATAATAAGCTACACAATAAAACACGATTGGTCACTTTCTGAAAGATATCAATTGCAATATGAAGAGATATAAATGACAGTTTTTCTTAACCTCTTAAGCCCGAGGGTCCCCCCAGTGGACCCCTCCCACCGTTTTTTTACAAGACTATGTCTCAGGGCTTCTTAACATTTATGAAACTATTAATGTTCCATACCCTTTTAACGGTAAGAAACTCAGCTAACTGACAATGTGAACCATGTTTAGCTAAAAGAAACACAAGAGTAAGCCTTTGAATTAGCATGGAGCAAAAAAATGCTAACTAATGTTAACGGACTTTTGCACAGCACTCACGGTAGAAATGCCCTTATTACTTATCCTAACTGCACAAACAAGACTCCACAGATTCCACACATGTAATTTCATCACTGTACGACCCCGAATTCTTGGAGCTATCAGCCAGAAAAGAGAAAGTAAACAACATCCGGTTTCAAAAATATTACAATAATTACGTCTTACCTTTTTTGATTTGTGATCAAAAGTTGTGTTCACCGGAAAAAAAACGCCGCTCAAGGTTAATCCAATGTCTTTGTGTCACGTAGAAATGTTGACTAATAATCCATCATCATATTTATGGCAATATACTGGGTATAAAGTTTTGCAGTCCAGGCGTGCACTTTCAGATATGCTTTGTTCGCTTCTCTATTACGTCCGCTATGGTAATGTTTATGTGGATTTGGGAACTGCCCATCGATTCTATTGGTTCTGATGGTTAAGAAAAGGTGTAAATCACACGAATCGACCAATGGGTTCCAGAGAAATAGTCCTGCGTAAAGTATAAAAAATGCCAGCCAGTTTAAGAACATTACGCAGCCGACTTTATTTATTGTTTACTACGGAAGGAAGCAGGAATTGCAGGACAGAGCACACGGAGCACAGAGCGGACAGCAGATAACGGAATTGCAGTTTTATTGCTTATGGATTATCAGAACATTTCAAAGGGGACACAGACCCATTGGATATTAACCTATGGATTAACTACATCATCGTTTTTATCGTTTTAATAAGGGAGCTAGGAGTGATTTTCGGTGCAGTAATAGGTTAGCATTTTTCGCTCGGGGCTAATTCAGAGGCTCACTGTTAGCATTGTGTGTTTTTTTTGAAAAAATAAATGAAAAAGATCAGTTAAATTAGTTATTTCCCGTTATATGGATATAAAATATTCATAGTTTATTAAATATTAAGGTTCCTTAGATGTTGTTTAATAGCGTCATTTGCAGGAAACAGAGTATGTTTTTATATATATATTTTTTTTTCAAAACAGTTGTATTTGGATGGAATTAATGCCTATAGTGATAATTCAAAGTAATAAAATGATTTTTACAGTGAAAAAGTTCAAATGGAAATGATGATTCCCAAATTACCCAGAGGTGAGTCCGCCTGGACTTTATTTTTCTAAATCTGTCTAAAAAGGTCAAACTTCACTTGTTTTGCATCAATCTTGATACAGGGTACTTATTATATGTTATAGTTTGGATTCCTAAAGCTTTTAGTCTACTAACCCATCATTCAAGGGTGGTTTTCACTATAAGTAATGGGTTTTTTTTAGGCGGACATTAGAATTGACATGTTTTTACTATGTTCCATCTGAATTTATTAAAAAAATTATAAACATCTATATTGATTCTGACACTTCTACATCCAACTCACAGATGTAACCTTGCTTTGAGAGAAAAGATAATTAATTTACCCCTTTTAGAACTGAAGATATAGTCTTTGTTGTGTTAGTGGCATTTTCGAGCCTGAAACCTTAAACAACAGGCTCAGGGCTTAAGAGGTTAATTGTTTGCACTGTTACGTAATAAACCATTAACACAGCATATTTATCTTATAGGCTACTTTAGTCACTCTTTGTTTTAGGAGGTTGGTAAAAATAGAAACTCCAGTTTAGGCTGATGGAAATGTGATCAGTTTTAGGATTTGGTGTCATAGGAAGTGGTAGCAGGGAGCACTGGCGGCTCTACAGGGTGGCAGCTGCCACGTCAGAAAAATGCCTTGCCACCCTAAATGTAGGCAATGAATTTTTTTTTAAATGTTGATTATAAATGTTGGTGACATTTCTTCATAGTTCGTGTAAACGTTTTACTCAACAGTTTAGAATGAACTCCCCCCCTAAATAAAGAAAAAAAATGGTTGCACCCCCACGGGAAAATCGTGTCAGGTTCGTCGTCTCGCTCATTGACGTCTACTAGCACTGTTGCACCCTACTAGAAAAAGTCCACGGGGTCGGTCGGAGTGACAGTTAGCCCAGCACCTGAAGGTGAATCAGCTTCCCTTGGGAGAATTTCCCCTTCGACTAGTTTTGTTTTTTACTAAGATGAGAGCTTGAAACAAAAATATGAATAAACGCTGCTGTTTGAAATCGATAGCGTTTAACAGACGGGTCGCTGTTTGGGGCGTTACGTTACAAAATACTACGCAGACAGCGCTACCTGGGAGATCGATCACTTTTATTTGCTAACTAACTACGCGATACTATTAAATCCACATCACAGCAATGAGGCCAGCTAACTTAAACCAGGATACATCCTTTACCGTCAAACTGGATCTAAACACAGCTGCCTGTGCGTTTGATAAATACTTTCTGATTTTATATTTATTATGCTACTTATTAGCTACATGTCCTAACGTGTAAAGTTATACAAGCATTTGTTCCAGTGCTTTTCACAAGTAGACTCTTGCAGGCCAGAGAAGCAGGAGTGATTCAACAACAAAAAAAATACATATCTGAGAAGTGATCAGGACGAACAGAAAGAGGAAAATAAAGTACACTGAAGAGACCAGGAGGGTCAGAGCAGGAGAAAGCTAGGAGGAGATGAAGACATTAGTGAAGAAGAAGAAATGTATGTGAGGAATAAAGATGAAGTGTCAGAAAGAGGGGACTGAGGCAGTGATCAGGAGGCAGATGAAACTCCAGCTGGACCACATGGTATGTTTTATTCTCCTTGCATACATATTCCATTACAGCAGCACAATCTAGCAGCTCTATTATTGACAAATATTTATTGAAATGTGTTGCTTTCACAGGTCACCTTTAGCTCTCTTAGAAGATAGGGGTGATATCATGAGTATTGTCTGCTGTTTTATAATATATTTGAGTTGTTTGTCTGAACACCTTGTTTTCTCGTGTGCATTAAGAACACTTGTGTTAGGGCAATGATTTAAACAACAATAGGTTTATATATATATACATATACATATATATATATACATACACATAATATATACATGTATGTATATGTATATATATAATATATACACATATATATATACCTATAACATACACATTAGATAACATATACATGTATGTATATGTATATATATATATATATATATAATAGTATAGCTATATATATATATACATGTATATGTATATATATATACATATACATATATATATACATATATATATATATATATATATATACATATAATATATATATATATACATACTACATATATCATACTATATATACATATATGGGGCTGAGGGGAACAGGTGGAACTAATAAGGCAAGGACGAATCATCAAAAGGGTGGGAAAACACACAAGCACAGAAAGTTAAAACAGACATGATAAATGGAATCTGTCTTGGATTCCTTGTTGCTGGAATCAGAAAAGGAATCTCAGGTTGAAGACCTCGAGGAGGCACATACTCAATACGATTGGCTTACCAGATGTCCCTACTCGCCTGCAAAACTTATGCCTACCCTTAACGGGCAATAATGAGGAGACAAAGCTACTCTCAAAGAGAGAGTAGCACCCTATCTGTGAGGGGAGTAGAAAGTGATAAACTGGTCAAAGGCCTGGTTGATGGCTTATGAATGTGGCACCACTCAGGAGGACGAAGGAAGTGGCCATAAAATAAACAGATCAACTTACAACAGCATCATGACATTTGATAATGAAAGATTTAAACAAAAATGTTTTAACACATGGTGGCCCTAAATAAAGTTATTACAAATCATCCTCTGGGCACCCTGAATGTCTGTACCATGGCAATCCATTTAGTAACTGAGAAAACATTGTCGACTGAAGTGGTGCCAACTAACCCAACAACATCACCATCCCAAGATCCAACTAATGCCATGGCAAAAGAAAAAGGCCATGTGGATCAAAACAGTTGATTATGACATTTAACATAGCAGGGGCCGGCCCTAGACATTGTGGTGCTCTAGGCCAGTGTTTCTCAAACTTTTTCAGACCGCGGACCACTTAGCCATAATAAACATTCGCGACCACCTAACTCCCCAAATATCCTAAATAAAATAATAAGCCTGTTTACCACTCCAACAGTAATTAAAAATTACAGCCTAATAATGACAACTTTGTGTGAACTTCTCTATCGCTCATTCACACATTAAATCGACAATACAAAACAACTATCAGATTCTACAAGCATTTTGTTCATATGCGATTCAAACGGTAAAATGCTGATAGATTTGACACATCATATGAAACGTAGACTACATTTATTATGGAGTTAATGTCCGTGCGAACAGAGCCGCAATGTACTGACAGCAAGATCGTTTGCTACTGAGAGATATGCAAAATACACCGCATTTACAAACTTCCGCTGCGGATTTTCAAAATAAAATACAGTAAAACTATGGTTGCAGTCCCAAGTTAAATAGGAATTTAACAATAAACACAAGATAATTATTTACACTGTTATATTTACAAATAGCATGGTTACTCACTCATACACTGCATGTCTCTCTTGCCAACTAATGGGAGGAATGCTGCTGCTTGTGCTGAGACATCAGTGAAACAATGTCGGGATCCAAACTGGAGAGTTTTAGTCTCATATCACAGTCCACATTGATCCTGTTACGCTGCTTTGTTTTCAGACCAACAAGTTGCAGAAAAAACCAGCTTCATCACAGTTGTAGGTGGTTGGAAACGGCATCAACTGTTTCAGAGCAGTGTCAGCCAGCTCTGGGTGCTCAGGCTGGACGTGGACCCAAAAGTCTGTCAAGCTTTTCTCTCTGAAAGTCGTCCTCAGTGTCCCATCAGATGCGATGTCCACAAGGCTGTCAACCTGTCTCGGTGGGAGCTTAGAACTGACGTGTTCAATGTGTGTTTTGTCCCCAAATGGATTCCTGATCCACTCAAAGCCTGCATCTAGTTCTGGGAAATATCTTCCAGCTGAAAGTGAAGGCCTTGCAGATGTTCCTTGAAGGCTGCAACTGTGCCGCCGTCCAGCTCTTCATCTGCAGCGAGGAGAAAATCCGCCAGCGTCGGAAAACAGTCAACATCCTGGCGATCCAGACGGACACACCCACAATTCCATCTTGAGGCGTGCAGCTTTAATTTTGTCCTGCACATTGAAAACAGTAACAGCTTTCCCCTGCAGCGCTAAGTTCAGAGCATTGAGAACGCTAAAGACATCGACCAGGTATGCCAATTGTGAGAGCCACTGGAAGTCATGCAGTCTGTCATACAGTTCATCAGTATGATGCAAGAATAACATCACTTCATCGCGCAGTTCAAATAGACGGGTGAGAACTTCCCACGCGACAGCCAGCGAACTTCAGTATGAAAAAGCAGTTTTTGTGTGTTTACTTCCATTTCGTCACACAGAGCTTTAAAAAGACGTGTGGTTCAGTGCTTTGGGTTTTTATTGTATTCACAATTTTCACAGACTGGTCCAGTACTTGATTTGAGGCATGGTGGCATTTTCTTCACAGCCAGTTGTTCTCTGTGAATGCAACAGTGTGTTGCTGTGGCGCAACTGCGCGTATGCGCGCTGCCAGTCCCTTATGTTTTCCAGTCATTGCATTCGCACCATCTGTGCAAATACCAACACATCGTGTCCAGTCGATATGATTCTGCACGATGGAATTGTTGACCGAGTCAAAAATGGCTTCCCCTGTGGTGTTGGTCGGCAGGGAACGACAAAAAGAAATTCATCCTGCACACCGCCAGCATGAATATACCTTACAAAACACAGCAGAATTGCCTCATTCCCGATATCAGTTGACTCGTCCAGCTGCAGTGGGAAAAACTGGCTTGGCGTAAACGTGTGATCAGCTGATTTTTCACGTCTTCAGCCATGACTATTATTCGCCGCTGGACAGTGTCATTAGAGAGTGGGACCCTGTTAATTTCGTCACTTGCGGTCTCCCCAAACAATATGTTAGTCATAACTTTGGCAGCTGGTTTGACTAAATTCTCACCTATCGAATGAGGGTTTCCTGCTTTTTGCAATTAGAAGGGAAACCCTGTATGATAATTCTGTAGCCTTCGCATTTTCCCCCCGGTACAAAAAACTGTGAGGGTGCCTTCGTCATGTGTTTTCTTAAATTCATCAAGTTTTCTCTCAAAAACTCTCAAAGGTTTCTCAATGTAATCCTTGTGTTTACTTTCAACATGTCGCTTGAGCTTGGCAGGTTTCATAGCCTCGTTCGCCAACGTCTCGTAGCACAAAACACATTGTGGATTGGGATCCTCTTCATCTCCAGTCCAAAAAAAGACAAATTTGATGTAGTCGCTGTGATATTTTCTCTTCACTTTAGTGCTGGACATTCTGTATTCAAGCCGAGTTTCACAGCTTTCAGCCGGGTGGTTGTTAGACAGTGAACCACTCTCCTGGGACTCAGTAACACACACAAAAGCACTTGTTGCTGCTGAATCACCTGCATCAGGACGATGCACCTTGACTGTCGCATCAGATTTTTCATTTAATTTTCTTTTAACTGACCCTGTCTTTAGCCATCGATCCATCTTGTCAGTTGACCGTTCTTTTGTTTAGTTGACCGCTCAAATTGACCCGCGCAGATCATTTGACATAAGACGTAAAACAAACGTACGTACATACTACATCTATGATACACTCTATACTAGTACTTTTTTAACAGTTTGAGAAACACTTATAATATGTATCAATTTCAAATGTGGCCATTTTACTAATATACTCGCGACCACTTGGGGTCGCTCGGACCACTCTTTGAGAAAGACTGCTCTAGGGCAAGATTAAGATTTGGTGCCTGCCCCTCCAAGCAATACACAATAGAATATATAAAGAATAAATGACAATCTCTACAAAAGACCAATACACTACCAAAAAGTGAAACGTATTGACATGTTCGTTACATACATAAATGTTTCAAATGTATTCAGTATTGTATGAACATGTTTTAATTGGGGGGTGGACGTCACATCCTCTAGGGGGGTCCCGGGGGCATGCTTTATTTGGATTTTTTTAAACATTTGAAAGTAAAATGCTTCAATCTGGTGGCACTTTGAGCAGAATTATACTCTAAAACACCAATATGAAAAAAGATCGGTTTACATTTTAATAATCAATAGGTATGTGAACATAGCCAATAACAAATGAATGTACGTATTTTATTTTTGTTGTTCATTCATATCTTATTTACCTAGTTAACATTTATTATTCATGCATTTGTTTTTAATATCACCAGTTGTAAACGATATTTTTGGTTTACTGTCCTATAGTATACATTGGAATTATTTCAAACCTGTTGTTATTTATCCTAATATTATAAAGGAGTGCCTTGGAAATATTTGTTTACATAAATGTGACCAAACCGTTTGAGACCCACTGAGATAACTTAGACTAAAGTGAACTATCCTATACTAACTGTCCTTTACCTCACTGAGCTGTAGTTATCAGCCTCAATCCAACAACAATCCGTGGTAACCGATGCGCTCTCTCTCTCTCGAGGCTCGCTCGCACTTTGGCTGCGAGCTGCGGGCGCCTGATAAGTCAACATCCCCCCACTTTCATCACTTACCGCACCCATCGTACAGGGCAAAATACAAAATGTTGACGGCCCAGGGTGCAAAGGGTGTTTACATGAGTCAATTATTAATGTAAATGTATTACATCAAGGGCAGAACATTAGGCAGAATACACATTTTAAAGGCACTATGCAGCTGTACTTTTCTCTAATACAAAATGTTGACGGCCCGGGTGCAAAGGGGGGTGTTTACATGATTCAATTATTAATGTAAATGTGTTACATCAAGGGCAGAACATTGGGCAGAATACACATTTTAAAGCCTATGCAAGCTGTACCCTTTCTCTATTTGAAAATGTTATGTTTGACCTTTTGGCAATTTCTAACGTTTAGATGGCATATTAACCTTTTTTACTGTAAGTTAAAGGAACTATCGGGCAGTATATTTCATGTTGATGTGGAATGGTTTTATTAACAACCTGCCTGTTGAGCAGTCAATTATCCTTGTAGAATATCTTATTTAGCACTATTAAGGCGAAAGTTATGCATATTTTGTTACGATCCTTGACAGACATTGGACTCAAACACACGACTCAAAGAAAGTTTGTTCAAAAAAAGTCTTTACTTTGGAAAAGTATAAAGTTCAAACAAAAATCACTCCTGAGGCAAAATGTAGCAAAGCAAATTACAAACTAAATAACCTTGACTATGGTCACAAAGTACAATAATCTCTTGGTGAGACAAGCTGGCTCTCTAAATGGCACAAGGCACAAGACGAACTGGCACAGGACAAAGGGAGACGAGGACTATTTATACATGAGGTAAGGGCAGACCCCGGCGTCATGGGCGGGCCTCATGGGGCCGGGACGCCCATCCAGGATTTGGGCCCCGCCCATCCAGGATTTGGCCCGCTGTTTAATCAGGGCTGAATACAACATTTTAATTGTTTTATTATTAGTTTCAGTGGCGGCGCCAGGGTATACTGGGGTAGGCTACAGCCATACCAAGAAATGGCTTAGCCCCACCATGAAAAATGATGTTAAAGTAAGCAAAATAAAGTCCGCCAACTCGCGTGGAGTAAACAGACAGCCGTTAGTCAGATTGATTTCAGTAGCCACTTGTCTGGAAATACCGAAGACCAGAAACGGTTTTGAAAACTTTTGTCACGTAGTGATCGTCTTCTCAATAGAACATCTTTGATAATGTCTTCTGGCCAATCAGAATCAAGATAACGGCGTGGTGTGGTTGCAGGAAGTCCTGATACATCGATACAGCATTACGTGTTGATATAAATCAACACGTAATGAAATAAGACCCCACGGTTTTGATGATTGATAGGTGTGTGGGCTGTCTTTCATTTTGACACACAGAACAATGGGGGGCTAATCCACCCTTATCCACAATGTAAAGTCATTCACAGCCTCTTCCCTCTTCTCTCTGTGAGGAGCAGCAGGTTTCAGCTTTCAGAACAAAGTAACACAAAACTAAAATGGCATTCATTTTTAAATATGTCGTGGAGTAATAGATTTATTTATTTCTCTTCTCCAGAGAGTACCAGAATGTGTATTTTATGTTAGTATTTCAAACAATCTCCTGGGGGAGAATCCCCCCAGACCCCCCTGGAGGGGTTGGGCTTTCAGCAGGTCAACTCTTTCACCTGTGGGGAAGTTGCAGGATTGGCTCCAGGTCGCCCTTTTTATTTACTACAAGACAAATGTGCCTTTTTATTTCATACAGTTCAATTTGGATTGAGACAGGGAAATAATCTAACCCTCACACGTGGCGTTTCACTGTCAAGGGGAGCATGTATGTAATTACATTGCAAATACTGATGTGAGCCCCCCCCACTGTATGGGTTAGCCCTACCATAGATTACCCAACACAAATACTCTGGAGCCGCCACTGATTATGTTCATTGTTGTTATTTGTAGGGCTTTGTCCTAATATTTATTTTTGTATTAAACTAATTGAAAGATTAGTTTAATATCATTTTTTTTATTTTGCTATGAAATTGTGAATGAAAGGCTGCGCGCGAGACTGGTTTCTCGCTGGGTTGAGTCGTGTGGGTTTTTGAGTGAGATGCGGCACAGCAGCCTGTCAGTTTATTCTCGCTAGGGTTAGTTTGGCTATTATCATTTATATTTATCTGCAACAATGGATATCAGGAAGTGGTTCATGAAAGGGAATATGGCAACTCGGCGCCAGATGCAGGCACATTAGAAGACATCAGTTACGTTACCAACGAGCTAGCAAGCCAGTCAGGGACAAGGGAGGCTGGCAATCAATATATTTTGAAGAGAAATTGACTCTCAAGCCGGCTCTCTCACAAACTCCGGCTCTGTGCGCAAGCAGACCGCTTGCACACGCTCTCTGCCTCGCTCATATCTCTCTCCCTTTCCTCCATCGCTCAACCACCTTTCCACCCTGTGTGCGCTCAAGTTTGCCTGCGTGCTTGCCCAAGTTGGCACAGCAACCAACCAATGGATGTAGCCTATAATAAGACGGTCCAACAGCCTTACGGCAACCTAACCCCCCCCTTGACAAATCTCGAGATTTTCCTGGGAAATGTAGTTTCGGGGTGGGGTGGGCCCGCCCTGGTAAATCAAATGCCCGCCCAGACACGTATGTCTGCCGCCAGGTCTGGGTAAGGGGGAACAGGTGGAAACAATCAGGGGCGGGCAGACGCTGACGATGGCGGGAAAACACACAAGGGAGGAAGTAAGGGGACCTGAAATGAGAGACAAGAGGTAAGTACAAAATAAAAACAGGAAGTGCAATGACAGGACTAGACAGGTCAACAAAAAGACTTGACTAAACATAAATCTAACCTGGGCTATGAACTAAACGTGAAACAAATAACATGAACCTGATTAACATGACATGAATAATTTAGCAGACATGACGGGATGTTACATATTTTCACTGTATAATATATTGAAATAATATATTCTAATTATACTTGTACTGTTGTATTTCTCTCTCATAGACCACACATATACATACACTACACCTGCTCCTACACTGTGACTGTTGTGTTGATATCATGAAGTAAAAGGAATTAACCGCTCCCAAGACTCCTGCATTCTTACCGACACCCCAAGGCGTTCGTCACTCCAAGTGGAACCTTCCTTATACAGTCCTTCCAGAATTCCCTATTCTACAGTTAGCAAAGTATAGGAAAACTTAATCTACACATATTTTTAACCCATCCTATACCCTCAAAAAGGGTCACAACTGATGTAAAGAAATGGCACTAGCTGTTGCTTTTTGATGATGCTATATGTGTAGCTTTATAACATCTGCATCCTATAGAGCAGTGCTTCTCAAAGGTGTGGTCCGCAGACCACTGGTGTCCGTGAGCGCCCCCTAGTGGTCCATGAGTATATTGGTAACATTTCCCATTTGAAATAAATACATACATTTAAGTTTTACGCACTCTCGCGGGAATATCTCCGCAATGGAGCGAGCTTAAGTTTATTTCGATTGCATGATAAAGCCAGGGCAACACCTTCGTCACACTATTGCCACTTGTTTGTACCATTTTCAGGCGTTATGTAATCTGTTCTAGAAAAACGATGTGATTTTGGATATTTGTGGAGTTAGGTGGTCCGCGAGTGTTTTTTTATTGGTTAAGTGGTCCTTGGTATCAAAAAGTTTGAGAAGCACTGCTAGAGGGTATACAATTATAACTAATAAGACAAAAACAGCCCAGCACATTTGACTGTGGTCCCACTGAACACCATAATATGTGACTGGATACTTTCCTTGTGTGTGGTTAACTGAACCCCTCATCAGCAGTCTGACAGCCTGGTGCTAATGTCTAATTGGTTTACTGTGGGCTTTAGGTCACAATAATTGACCTCACACCAAGTCCCTCTCACAACGCACTGACTTCTGGCATCATTAGTTCTTACTTTGAAGCACAAAGAGGACAACCTTCCTGACCAGATAATTGGCTGCTTGATTCATACAAATTGATGTTTGGCTGGCTGTCTGTTTCATGGCCCTCACTAGCTCTCAGCACTTTGATCATTTTTCAAAGCAATAGGCTACACAGAGACATGAGTCAAAGCTTTTACACAGCCTCTGGGATACAGTTAAGGGGGAACACTCGTAGGATACAGCACCAGTTAAAGGTCTGTGACTCTACCTGTTCACTCAGCAGTATTGCATTCATCAGACGACAGATGCTAACCAAACCGCAGGGAGCTTCACTCCAGCAGAACAACCCTGATGTCTGTAATTGAGCACAAAGGGGAAGACAAATGTATTGCAGCAAAGCATGTGGAACCAAACATCAGATGGTAGGTTTTATGGTAGTGGGGTTGTACATTTGTTATATACATTCTTAGTCTTTATTTCTTAAGTACCTAGCAAGGCAAGTTTAATGTTAACATTCCATTATGTTTTTCTCTTTTTTCTTGCTAGTGCGTCACTTTTTTGTACTTGTAGCAGAGAGTGGGGTAAGATGAGCCAGTGGGTAAGTCGACCCACCCCCTTTATCTAGGGAACTGTGCACGTTTGTTGTCATGAGACCATCAATCCAGGAAGCACCCTTCATTTCTATCTGGCTGTGATGGAGAGAAGCACATGGTAAAGTGGTTAATATGTTTTTTCACAATAAATAAATAAATAGTTTGGCTTGTCAAAGTACATTTTCAACATGTCAGGTATACTTACAGTAATGTCAAAGCAAATGTAGACGTTGGTTATTCAGCAAGGTGTAAAACCATGTGACTAATATAGCTAAAGATTATCATGAATGACTAAGATAGACAATTTTCTTTCCAAAAAGTGGCTGTGGGGCAAAGTGAGCCACATGCTGTGGGGTAAACTGAGCCAGTGATTCACCCCCACCCCCCCCACTGGAGTTAAGTCTCTGTAGTATAATATGGTATTTCAATGTAGTTTTACACAACTGATTTGTTTTAAACATTGTAGAAAAGCCATCATGCCAAGAAAGTCCAAGAGAAAGACTGAGGAGATGGCGAGAGCCACTGATGGAGAGGCTGGAGCATCCATCAGAGCAGTGGCAAAAGACAGAAATATTGACAGGTCAACCCTGCGTAGAGACATCAAGAGGAAGGAGGAAAGGAAGTAAAAACAGGAGGTGCATCGATGGATGACAGTCTGTGAGTCATCCATAAAAAAACTGCTTTTATGGGGTTAAACAACCTCACTGTGTGTTTTTATTAGCAACATGTAGGGTGTTCCTCTGACGGTCAGCCTTGCGTTTGCTTTACTTGCTCGACTCCCCTGAATGACTATTAAGAAAGTGTAATTGAATGGCGGCGCGAACCAGGGACCAATCATTGACATGTTGGGTGTTTCTGTGGGTGTACTCCAGTGTCGAATACTCCGGCTGATAGACCATGTACTGCAGATAGCGCCTTTCTAAACTCCCAGTTTGCACCTCTTCAACGCCACTCCTCTTCTCCTCCGCTCTCAACTCCTGTGGTCGGGACTAAGACTGGCCTCACTCTGGTTATCCTGCTGTTATGAAAAAAGAACCACAAAATTGTATTGCAAGCATAAATCATTACTGTATGCCTCATTACAACATCAACATGTTTGACAATGTTGGTCCTCTTCACAAATTCAAAAGAAACACGGCATGACATAACATGCTACAAATGAAAATATGTATTTAGTCATTTTTAAGAAATGTAAATGTCAACAAGAATAGAGGTGACGTTTCTCATTGCCCCCCACAACCAGGGCCGCCTTAATGCACGGGCTGACCTGGGCTGAAGCCCAGGGGCCTACGGAGATCAGGGGCCTATCGTGAGCCAAGAAAAAAAGAAAAAGTTTTTTATTTCGGATGTTTTAAAAAAAAAATGTAAATAAACAAAGTCTTGGCTTTCAGAATATGAAACTTTTATTTCCAAAATCACACGATAAATATATTTTTGAAGCTTGACAGCTCCCCCTCGCCACTCTGCTGTTCTCCTCCCTCCGCTGAAATTATGAATGTAAGAGTATAGTAATCATAGATAACACGGCAGGGTCCGTTTCAGTTTGTTTTCATCTGGTTTTAAATACACAAAGTCTTGGCTTTCAGAATATTAAACTTGTTTCAGCAAATTCAGATGATAAATACAACTTTGAAGCTTTGGCATAATTACAAGCGGAGAACGGAGTAACTAGACGTCACAGCAGGCACAACAACAGCCGGTGTTTCTCGTGAGGGTTTTCCCCGGGAAACAAACACAAACGCCAAAATACACAAACATACACACACGTACACACACACACACTCGTGAGCTTCCCCCAAACCAGTAATCCAAACGAAAATATCTTCCCTATTTTGATCATTTGCTCCGCTAATCAATCAGATCGATGGATTCCAGAGATGACTCCGTAACAGTCAGTGGGCACCACTTAACAGCCAATCAGAATGAGAATATGTTTCACATGTGACTTATTCAAATTGCAAGTGATTGAGTGACATATGAAGGTTGTTTAGGAGAAAATGTCGGAGAAGAAAAAGTTTGAGTGGCAAAAAAAAACATGTCGAAGCTTACAGGTTATTTTAAACCTGTAGGCCAGGATGAGGAGGAAGGACAGATGAGTTCTGTACCGAGCGGCAGTGGTGCCGGCCGCGGGGCCTCGGAGCCAAGTAGGCCGTCTGGTTCTGATAGCGATGGAGTGGCGGGAGAGGAAAAACAGACAGGAGGGATGTTGGAGGAGATGGAGAGGACGACGAGGACTTGCTACGTGGAGGGGAGCCAACGGCAACCGGACAAATACATGAGGGAGGCCCGATACGTCACTCATCTGGAGGAGAGGACCAGGCGCGCGTGGAGCAGAGTGGAGAAGTGCGATCACAGAGCCTGCCGAGGCTATAAATGACTTTGATTTGTTTTTTAAATAGGGGGCCTACAAAACCTATAAGCCCCAGGGCCTGATGGCAGGTTAAGGCGGGCCCACAACTACTGACTTCTAACTTAACTAAATGTAAATAGCAAATCCATTTCCTTACAATGAATATTTTGAAAGACCTTCTATAACTAAACTGATATTCATATGGCTTACTTCCACACGGCTGACAGTTAGCAGCACTCTGGTGGAATCACTTTGCAATGGAAATATGACTGGAGCCGAGCTTAAAGTCACCTTGCTCCCACTCTAAATGCATGCAGGGGGGAAAAGGAGCTATCATCAAATCAGTGTTTGCTCTATCCCGTCAGGGTTTTCATAAGAGTGTGAAAATGTTGATGACAAATCCTGTTTCTTTGTGTGGAGGAAAGAAAGGCTTGCTCTTTGCAATCACATTTCTGCAGTTAGCGGGGGCAACGAGCAGGGAGGGGCAGCCTGGGAAGAGATGCTAGCCAAAGGATTTACAGTTCAGAAAAGACAGGCTGCTTCAAAAGCAAAGCAGTGCCATTGTCAGAGAGTAATTTCATTTCATGAATAAGCGCTTGACTGCTTACAGTGACTGCCTAGTCCTCATCCTGCTGCCCTGGCACCGCTCCCCTTCACCATCCAAAGGCAGAATGTCACTCCTGCTTCGAAATGCACAGACCAGGAGGATGGGGCTTATGAGCAACTACCAGAATCTCAAAAAAAAAATGATGAAGGAAGAGGACTGTGCAGAAACGACTTTGTACAGGCTCAGTGGGAACTTTTTTTGTTACTTGCTCAGACAGGAAGTAAACTGGGTAGAGGTTGGATTTCTTAATGTTGAGTAACAAATGGCATCCAGCAGAAATGATGCACATCAGACAAGTTCAGAAACAGTTCAGCTCAAATGCCGATACAAAGAAAGAAAAGCACTAAAAAAAGAAGCCTAACTTATTGCCAGGGTTCTGGTAGGAGCTTTTACAAATGCTAACATCTCTTTTTCCAACCTGTAGTCACATTTGTAAACCTCTAAACACTATAACAATGCATGTTGGACTACTGTGAGAATATAATGTTGCTAATAAAGCTTTTAGTGCAGCAAGTCTATCATTTACTTTGTCTCTGCTGTTCCCCCTGTTGCATGCAGCAAGAGTATACATACAATAACAGTTACAATGCAAGTGGTAAAAGTCGGGGATGAGCACTCACCACATGCTGACCCTTGTTTCAATTTGCTATTATTGAATTGATTCAGTATGCTATATCAATCATAAAATATTCAACATGATTAGTTTTTAAAAACTAGGTTCATTTTGTCGATGGATAATGTTGCTGCTGCCAAAACGTTTTTTTAGGATAAATATGAAAATGTTAAGGGCCTCAGAACAAACCACACAGGTGTTTCTTAATCAGACCTCTTATCAAGAATTAGTGGGAATTTAGTGCAACAGTAGTTGATGGCTCCCTCCAAATCCTAATACATTTTCAACATTATTATCAACTGTTTGGTTACATATTTCCAAGCAGAGAGAATAAACTTTACTAGGTCTAATTAGTCTGGTCCAATCAATATCATTTGATAGATTTTATAATTTGACATGTGATTAATTATGCATACTTGAAAAACAAATA
The DNA here is from genome assembly GCA_902827135.1 of Harpagifer antarcticus. Lineage (NCBI taxonomy): Eukaryota > Metazoa > Chordata > Actinopteri > Perciformes > Harpagiferidae > Harpagifer > Harpagifer antarcticus. The sequence continues at coordinate 4,898,390 of CADEHL010001252.1, read as the reverse complement.
CAAAGTTATACAGTACACACCATAATCCTAACTCTAGGCTTTGTAAACAGGATAAGTAATACTTTATGAAAATAGACGGCATAGATTTATTCCAATAGATAAACATAAAGGTATGAACTACCATCTCTATGTACATGTCCCATTGGGTCTAGGAGCTGTACGGAGGAGGGAACAGGCAGCGGATTTATCTTATTTTGATGAAATGTAGTTCAGTTCAGTCAACTACTTGGTTTCTGTTCAGTTGGGTATTCCAAGTAAAGTTCTTGGTGGCTCCTAAAATCCTCCATAATGGGTGGGGGCATCCGTTGTTATACCTCCACCCTTTGAAAATCCTCAGTCCTCCCCACTGCAAGGTCAATTATACAAAAATCATCCTGCATTGTGTACATTTTAAAATGACAATTAACTTCACTTTTTGTTTTCAATAGAGTGGCGAAGTCACGCCCATCTACTTCCGGTCCATGGGACCTTATTTCGGAAAAATTATGTATTGAAGTCAATGGAGAGAGAAAACGTATCTTTTGACCCCGTTTGAATTGTGCCATGAATTACACATATGATGTTTGTCAATCTTAAAAAATAATTTCCATGTCAAAAAAGTCACAGTTTGTCGTAAAACTGTTGAAATATAAGACTATGAAAAATACGCAACTAGAAAGACTACAAATCCCAGAGTCGCGTAAGTGATGTAATAACTGTTTTCCTCCACGAAGAGATAGCTAAGATCAGCGCCATATAGATATAATCTATCTATATGGCGCTGGCTAAGATAAGATAACTTTAACAAGATGCCTGTGTGCTTAGTACCAGGTTGTTATCATACCAGCAATGGGTCTTGCTCGTTCTTTCGCTTCCCGTCTGATGAAAGGACCAGGAGTGGCTGGATCAAGTTAGCTACCTAGCTAGTAGCTAGCACGTTAGTTAGCATTACAGCCTTGTCATTTGTATTAGCCTTAATATGAAGTAACATTAAGTAACCCAAAATGTGAGGGGGGAGAAATGCTAACGCTAGCATCGGCGATCGCCGATCTTTTCTACGTCATGCTATCTGCACAAATGGTTGACATTAAACATTAAAAAGACCAGGCAGTTCAGAGAGAATCAAAGAAAGGCAGGCAGGCAGCTTTGCATGACATTCTTCTGGATGTGTTTCATTGTGTTGATCGTTTTGTTGACAAGACAGTAGTGACGGCCATCTTGGTGACGTGTGTTGTTTTGCGAGACCAGAGATGTAGTTCATTGAGCGTTTCACACAAACAAATGTGTTACTTCACAGTTTTACGACACATTTTTTTATTTTTTTTTACTTGCAAAATTATCTTTTAAATTGACAAACATCATATGTGTAATTCGTGGCACAATTCAAACGGGATCGAAAGATAACCTTTCTCTCTCCATTGACTTCAATACATAATTTTTTCGAAATTAGGTCCCATGGAGGTCCACCGGAAGGGGAGGGACTTCGCCACTCTATATGCAGTTAGATTGCTGTAATGCTTTTTGATATTATTTGGTTGTTACAAAACCAAAACATCAATTTGTCTGGTAAAATAAAAGGCTACAGGACAAGCATTTCTGATACAAAATAACTTTACAGTCTCTTACACAATGCAATTACTACAGTGCTGGGTTTCTATTAACTGCTTCATTTTCCTTTTTCATTTATTTCACAGAAATATGGGAAAACATAGTCTATATCTGTGGACTTGAAGGAAAGATTGTCAGCTGTCCAACATGGGAACGTGCGTAATATGAAATGTTTTTCCCACTTGCCAAGATACTTTAAAACATATGTGAAAAAATACAAAACCACAGGAAACCTAAAGCATTAATCTGTTTGCATCTTACAATTTATCTATTTTAATATACACTAATTCTCTATTCTATTTCACTGTACAATATTTCATTTTTTATTCAATTTACATGTTTATAGACTCCTGCATTTACTTGGTCGCTTACGACATTCTCTGCATTACTTAGCTTATTGATTTTCTTTCTCACATGTTTATAGTTTACTCCATCTGCATTACATGCACATTGGTCTGTTTCTTCTTGCACTATTTTTACTTTTATTTTCAAATGTATGTTATGGTTGTATGTCCTATATATATATATTATGTTACATTATTGGAGGAGCTCTGGGCTTACGTATGTCATTGCCATATCTACACTGTAGTTGCTGAGCATATGATCTTGAATTTCGAATTTTGAAACACTGATGTGTGCATACCATGATTAGCCCTGCCACTGCTGTTGTGCTAACATGTTACACACAGTTATTTCTCCCAGCCTGTCCCTATAGAGGGCGAGTGGTGCGGCGCAGTGATGGAAACAGACATGTTAATGTAGAGATGGGCCTGGGCGAGGGGACACACGGTTCAGGGCTGGGTCTAACCAGGAGTGACAGTTCCCTGTTTTAAAGAGGTGGGAGCACCGATGCATTATGCATGAGACTTGTGTTGCACGAGTCATTCTGCTTCACTTTGCACTGTGTACCACTATTACTGCTCCACTACACACTACTAGGGACACATTTACTTTAGTCTATTTTCTTTGATGCAGCGACGCTAATGTTTGTGGACTAATACAGTGATATATGGAGCTTTGCTTTAAACCAGCAAGCTTTTCAAATTACATAAATATGCAGCTGAAATAAAAATGCTCATAAATACAGTAATACAAATCCAGAACATTAACTAAGATGGTACTTAACTTCTAAAATTATTTTGGAATCTGAAACTTATAATATAATATTCTAAATGAATGCTTAGGAGTTAGTAATTAAGTTTGAATGGCTTAAAAATATATATAGAGAAACACAAAACCACAAACGCCTTCCCAAAGTAAATGTCTGAGTGCAGTCACTCATGCTTTACGGGCTTTGTGATTAGTTAATGTTAATTCAGGTTTTATTAACAAGCAGAAACAACAACCGAATGCCTCTTTATATTGTTTTATTAATTATTGCATGCTTTTTTTTTATGAATTGGGTTTTATTAAATGTTTTTGGCCAAAACCAAGTTGCAAACACAACACTGACAAACTTTCTCCAAATATGGCAAATACACTATCCTAATCCTATCCAGTGGCGACTGGTAATTAGGGGCAGCCCCACCTAGTGTCAGCAGAAAGTATTACAAATAATGATTACAAAAATATACAAAACAAAAAATATATATATAAAACATATTTTAAGATCATGTTTAATCATCTGATTCGTCTGTACATTGCTGTTTTAGTCTGTGTTCTTCTAATTAGTATCTACAGTGTGTGCCTGTTGAGCTGTTTAGAGCCATGTGGGACAAAACCTGATCATGCCCCTCCCTCTCACTGTCTAAGTGAACGGTGACTATAAAAACTACACTGCGCATGCTCAGAGTATTGTCCTATTTAATGTGTGTGGCAAAAAAATAATGACCATAGGAGCACTGAGCTGCCATCCCCACCATACATCATCTCACATCATTCAGAGCTGATTGGCTGTAAGTACGTGTGCCGCGAAAAGTGTGGTGTGTGTGAAGAGGAGACGAGAGACGCGTCCTAAAACCCGGAAGTAAGCTGCGCATGGGTTCCCTCCACAAAAAAGCAATGAGATTTCTCCATGGGATTTTAGAAAATAGCTCAAAATAAGATCTGTGGGAAACGTACCGGTTAGATAAATGCAAGTTTTGTTCAGCCGGATAATATCCACATGTCTACCCTACTTTTATAATTTTTTAATCATAAATCTATCGATTAGATTTATGATAGACTTTTTAAACTACAAGAAGATAAGGAGGACTTTTACAAAAAAGTAATAGAGATTTTTGTCCAGAAGGATAGGCAAATGGACTTCATCTTCAAGTGAAGGTAAAACCGCAATTTTATTTAAAATGGGATCTTACTAAGAGAGAACAATTCAATATTTAAATGATAAAATTACATGTTTTGGGTATCCTTTTGTTGAACTGTCTGTTTAAAATTAATCGAAGCATCAGACAAAAAAAGCTTTTGAAAATAATATTATATTTTGATTTAGGTCCAAATATAATTTATATAATATAATATAAGTCAGTGCCAGTGCCTCACCAGCCATGAACCTCACTGCAGAAGCTTATATACATATATATATATATATATACATATATATATATATATACATATATATATATATATATATATATATATATAGACATACACGTGTTTTGTGCCCCACCACTTTTGTACATATAAAAACGCCACTGATCCTATCACAGGCCACCTGATTAATGTCCAATATCCAGTAGCCTTTGAGCTCTGCTCTGGTCTCAACCAACACCTTAGGAATTATCAGTTTTTTTAACTGCCAAAGGGATAAGTCCAAACTGCTCCACCAGTTGTAAATCTGTTCAAAGATTGTAGGTTAACCCTATGAGAAACTGAATCAGCCGACCATAACAACATAGATAGGCTGGTCAACATTGTCTCTGACCCCAACCATGAGTTTTTCCCCTCAAATCGGAGATACCGGGTCCCACGATTTGAATGATTTAGACCTAAGCAATCCTTTGTGCACCAGTCAGTCCTGAATACATATATATACTAAATACAGAGTTAAATCCCAGGTCAAATGCACGTTAAAGGGTCTTGAAACTGTTGATGTTGTGTTAAATGTCTGTTTTCTTGAAAACAGACATTTCTTTGATATTGCAATTGAAGCTGCTGCGATGCAAAAAGAAAAGCTCAGACTTGATCTGACGATGAAGTATTATCGTATCGTATCACGGTGTTTACAATAAGCATTGTTTGAGCATTTTCTCTGAAACCTGTTTTATTTTGCCTCATCTAATAATACTTGAATGCTGATTGTGAATCCAAACAGTATAAAGCTGCTGGCTGTAAAACTGAATCAATCGCTTAAAAGCTCTTTAGAGCTGATGGGAACTGCAGAGTTGAGGGGGGATGATTATAAAGATGAATTCAAAGTCTTCATATACAATTCATGTAAATTATTGTTATATTAAAACTTGCCGTTTGAACTTGACTCTATTTTTAAATGGTTTAAACGACTACTGTCCTGATTACAGTTTAACTGTCATAGCTTAAAGTGGACCTATCATGCTATATTTGAAAAATATATTGTAGGGCCATAACTATATAAAACATGTCTGTTACGTTTTTTTTTCAAAATACCGAACAGATCATGCATATTGGCCATGCCTTATTTCACTCTATTTGCTCTATTCCAGCCCTATTTTTGCAAGGGCTGATTCTGTGACGTAGCTTTAATGCAAAGTAGCTGCAGCTGACCACGACCCCCGCACAAGCATATGCTAATATTGTTCATCAAAATAAATACTGGTGTATATGGTTTTATGCAATCTTTCATTTCATTCTGTCATTGTACATGGCGTTACTATTATATACTACACAGCTATAACACACCCATTTGTTGATGACAAAAAAAGTCCACACACAACCTTTTGCTTTTGAAATCTGCATATACTTTACCCATCATGACACATTTTATATAAACTGTCGGAACTTTATTGTCAAAATCAGCGGTTCATTGAACCCATACAAAATACAGTACGCAGCTTCGGTGGGTCAGTCTGACATGTAGAATCTATAATCTATCATCACAGGTTTTCCGCTGGTAGTATGTGAGGTGCTGGCCTGTATAGAAGACACATAGTTAGAACAAAATCATCTCAATTTAGTATTCAGGATGAGAAAATACTATTTGGATAATTATAATCTGAAATCCTAAAAGATGGGGGCTGACACTGTCCATTTAGCAAAGCTGATGTGTTGGAGAGGGGCTGAGCTCAGTAGACAGACTGTAATGAGTGCTAGCCGCTAATTAGCCAAGTCCCATCAACGTAGCTGTGCAGCGTTGTGTTTTTCCCCCCTCCTTGCAACAATTGCGCACACATACACACACTGTTGTATCCTAACAGTCGTGCACACACACTCATGTGTGCAAACAAGTAATAAAGACTGCTGAATCACATCACGTCTCATCTACATGATACAAGCTACGTAGTAGAGATAACTTTATCAGGAAAAACACCGCTAAATATAAAGTGTACCTACGATGCAATCAAAGGCATGAAGACGTATGCAGATGTTGCTGGATTTCTTTACAAACAATAGCACATTGCTCACAGAGCCATGCTTTGCCTATTTCCTATCTAATGATCACCTGACACAACCATCTGATGATGTCATCCTGACTCTTAAAAGGGACCACGACCAGGCACAATAGGCACACAAAGAATAGCCCAGAAAATGCTAACAAAACATGAACCTTACCCAGGGCTGCCAACACTCACGCATTGAGCGTGAGAGTCACGCAATTAACCCATATCTGACGCACTCACGCCACACTTGCCTTTCCTCACGCTAAGTTTTCGTCAAAAATAAATGTATATAAATATAAAAATAAAGTGAAGGAACAGCAAACCGAGCGGTCTACGAAATTAGACGGTCTTCTGGCTTAGTTCAGTAAAGTTGGAACGATATTGGCAGATTCTGATTTCACGGATCAATAACTCATGATCAAAACGTTATTCAGACACAAAGTACGTCTCCTAAGTACCGTGGTAAGGTTGACAACGAACTACAATCACATTTTGATCAAAAAAAGCCAATACGCGCCGTCCTCCAAGCTGGACACATTACATTGGTCTCTATCCGCAGCCGGAAGAAGAAACGAGTGCTCAGGGACCGTCTACAAAGTGCAACTCCCAAAAAAGAGAATACAATAATATGCAATCACTATTATACAGCTTATTACTACGGAACTCACCACACACATCAATTGTCTCCTGTGTGTCATACTACAGCAAGGAGTTTGGAAGAATATGCTTTTGAATAATTGTGGGGAATATTTATAATGTAAAATATTCAATAAATATGGCATCATCTTGAATAACTTTACTATTATACAGTATATTTCTACCAAACTCACTATTTGCATTGTTGTTGTTAGCATCTGGTTAGCTTAACGGATATTAGAAGCTGTTTCTAAAACAAGGAAAGGGAGAGCGAGCTCTGTCCTGTCAGACTGAGAGATAACTACAGCTCAGTGAGGTAAGGGACTCTGTTTAGATAGTTCACTTTAGTCTAGTTATCTCAGTGGGTCTCAAACGTTTTGGTCACCATTTATGAGAATAAATGAAAAACAGTTATGAAATACTATGACAGTAAAACAAGAATACAGTTTAAAAGGTGAGTGATTTGGAAAATATCCATAAAGAAAAATAAAATCTGTGTACAGTTCTGTTTCATATGGGTGTTGAGAGATGTATCCATAGATCTCTTCATGTTGCTCTCAAAGTGCACCAGATTGATGCTTTTAACTTCAATATTAAAAATCTGCGTCGCGGTTTTGGTCCGGCCTCCTCCGGCGTCATACCCTACCGGGGCGCGTTTCTACATTTTCTACATTTCCAAACAAACAAACAAAGTGTGCAATCCAATGAATGTTAATCTAACTGGGTTTTGATAGATAACAATCTCTTTTTCTTCTCTCAATTATTTTATTTCTATTGTGCACTCTAATCAATATTAATCCAACTAATGTTCGTTTATACATTTTAAGAATGGCGTTAATCTTTTTTGAGAATGAGGTCTTATTTAATTTAATTTATTTGGGTCTACAACAGATGATACAAATGTTTATGTCAGTAAATGTGTACTAACCATAGACTGTATATATAAATGGACGTGGTTTTTGATAAAACAGTGTAGTTCCACTATATAAACGTTACATTCATAATCAAACGAGACAATCTGCAAGATAATTAGCTATTTGGTATTATTCTTAATGCTTGTCATTCACACGTTAATAAAATAAAAATAAGTACCGATACATAGCAGAATAATTGTGGCGGTGTTCAGCTTAATAAACCTTGCTCAACATCAATAATGAAAAACAACAAAATAAGTTACCATAGCTATGCGGATGACACACAAATTTACGTAACAATTTCACCAGGAGACTATGCTCCAATTCAAACACTGAGTAAGTGCATTGAACAAATCAATGACTGGATGTGTCAGAACTTTTTCCAATTAAACAAAGATAAAACTGAGGTAATGGTTTTTGGAGCCAAGGCAGAACGTATAAAAGTTAGCGCTGAGCTTCAGTCTGCAATGTTCAAAACAACAGATAAAGCCAGAAATCTAGATGTAGTCATGGACTCTGACCTGAGTTTCAACAGTCACATTAAAACAGTTACTAAATCAGCCTACTATCACCTAAAGAATATATCTAGGATTAAAAGACTAATGTCACAGCAGGATTTGGAAACACTTGTCCATGCTTTTATCTTCAGTAGACTCGACTACTGCAATGGTGTCTTTACAGGTCTCACTAAAAAATCTATTAGAAAGCTGCAGCTGATTCAGAACGCCGCTGCTCGAGTCCTCACTAACACTAAGAAAGTGGATCACATCACTCCTGTTCTGAAGTCTTTACACTGGCTTCCTGTGTGTCAAAGAATAGATTTCAAAATACTGCTGCTGGTTTATAAAGCACTGAATGGTTTAGGCCCAAAATACATTTCTGACCTCCTGCTAAGTTATGAACCATCCAGATCTCTCAGGTCTTCAGGGACTGGTCAGCTTTCTGTCCCCAGAGTCAGAACTAAACATGGTAAAGCAGCATTCAGTTATTATGCTCCAAACATCTGGAACAAACTCCCAGAAACCTGCAGGTCCGCTGCAACTCTGACTACTTTTAAATCCAGGCTGAAGACTTTCTTTTTGTCGCTGCTTTTAATTGAACTATTCATATCTTAGACTGCACTGTAACTTTTATCACTGGAACTTTTATCCATGTATTTTTTCTTTTAATGTTTATTTTATTAGCTTTTCTTTTTAATGACTGATTTTAAATGCCATTTTCTTAATGTCTTTTTTTTTTTTTGTAAAGCACTTTGAATTGCCTTGTGTTGAAAAGTGCTATATAAATAAACTTGCCTTGCCTAATACTACAGCGGGCTACAGGCGAACCAAGTCCGCGTTTCGATGCATTCCTTGATCTCCAGTTATAACGCCGGACTCCGCCTCTGGCCGAAGCTAACGGAGCCCCAGGGGGCTAGCTACGGCCGCCGGGACCTATGGCCGGGACGCGCTAGCGAGCTAGCCCCCTGCAGCCCCGTTAGCTTCGGCGGCGTGGACTCCGGCGGCCCCACTGGGATAATTGGGTCCCCTTTTCACATTTGCTCCCGTTTAGCATTATGGGCGTCATAGCCATATAGTATAAAAGTCTTACCCAAGGCTGAATCATAAACTAAACTGTATATATGTATAAAGGGTTACGTCCTTAGCTGACTAAAAAGCTACATAACAAGCTTAGCTAACAAGCACACAAACACCTGCTAACGGGATTAACATGTATAATATTATCATTTTACTCACCGAAAAAAGCTGAAAGTAGACTTCTTGGAAGTTCTGTTAGTACATTCAAGCGCACAGCACGACATTTTAATTATCTGGTATTTGTAACAATATTCCCTAACAGGCACGATCACCACGAACACAGCTAAAGGGTCAAGTACAGTAACTACAACTAACTAACGTTGTAGCCTCTATGGTTGTAGCCTAGCAGAGTGGACAAGTTGCTGTTAGCTGACAGTGAGGCACGTATCTGTCAAACAACGTGACCACGCCCTAATGTGTGCACAAACTTTAAGACCTAATATAAATAAAAGGGTCGCGTTAGAAAACAATTCACTCACAGATCCATAATCATGAAGGTGGAATCTAACTATATCGATAATAAAAATGTATGGAGCCAGGGGTAGAAACATGTTTTTTTCTGCTGTAAAGTTGGGCATTTTAACATGGGGGTCTATGGAAATTGCTCCTTTCTGCAGCCATCGCCTATCGGCCAATATATGAACTGCAGTGTGTGGCACTTCCATATTGGCTTCACGGCTCTACCCCACAGTTTGCCACTTGGTACTAACAGAGGCGGGGGTGTTTGTGAAAAAAATGGGGACAGAGCTGGCTGCTGTCAGATGATCAGCTGTGCAGCGTCATCACAAACGGACGTCGCTTCACTTGGCGCTCCGGAGGAAAGGACGTCCCATTGCTCTTAAAACTCATTTCCCTGCTTCTCGTGGTTTCCATGCGTCTCTCCATGCTTCCCTGTTGGGAGGGACTAGTCGCAGGGAAACGACGCAAGTGAGGGACGCAAGGATTTAATTTAACCGAAGTGAGATGCAGCCAGGGATAGGGAGTCAACGGACCTGGAACGAAACACAAAAGGTGAGTACCAAAATAAAACAGGAAGTGGGAGACGAGACAAAAAATTACTAAACAAAAACATGAAACATGACTGAACTCAACACTTTTGACAGGACACAAAAATGATTTTTGGAGCCAAGGCATAACATATAAAAGTTAGCGCTGAGCTTCAGTCTGCAATGTTCAAAACAACAGATAAAGCGAGAAATCTAGATATAGTCATGGACTCTGACCTGAGTTTCAACAGTCACATTAAAACAGTTACTAAATCAGAGTACTATCACCTAAAGAACATATCTAGGATTAAAAGACTAATGTCACAGCAGGATTTGGAAAAACGTGTCCATGCTTTTATCTTCAGTAGACTGAACTACTGCAATGGTGTCTTCACAGGTCTCACTAAAACATCTATTAGAAAGCTGCAGCTGATTCAGAACGCCGCTGCTCGAGTCCTCACTAACACTAAGAAAGTGGATCACATCACTCCTGTTCTGAAGTCTTTACACTGGCTTCCTGTGTGTCAAAGAATAGATTTCAAAATACTGCTGCTGGTTTATAAAGCTTTGAATGGTTTAGGCCCAAAATACATTTCTGATCTACTGCTAAATTATGAACCATCCAGATCTCTCAGGTCTTCAGGGACTGGTCAGCTTTCTGTCCCCAGAGTCAGAACTAAACATGGTAAAGCAGCGTTCAGTTATTATGCTCCAAATATCTGGAACAAACTCCCAGAAACCTGCAGGTCCGCTGCCACTCTGACTACTTTTAAATCCAGGCTGAAGACTTTTAATTGAACTATTCATATCTTAAACTGCACTGTAACTTTTATTCAAGTATTTTTTCTTTTAATGTTTATTTTCTTATCTTTGCTTTTTAATGACTGTTTTTAAATGCCATTTTCTTAATGTCTTTCATTTTTGTAAAGCACTTTGAATTGCCTTGTTGAAAGGTGCCGTATAAATAAACTTGCCTTGCCTTATATCTGCTCCTCTCTCACATTGTTAATGTTCTTTTTTATAGACAAGGTTAATCCTGATGTCAATAGGGAAGATCTGCACGGTTCTCTACAGCCCATGTTCAGCAGAACAGGTGGTGCAGCTGCCTGATTTGGCACCCCCACTATAACTTTGTCGAGGGTAGTCATACTCCCATCAAAATCACACTGGTGTTTGCTGTTCATACAAAATCATTTTACTCTGGGCTCAGCAGGTGAAAAACTAAAAAAGGGCTTCCACATGTGGCAGGCCAGGCGTTGGTGCTGCTGGATTGTATTGTGTCCATGTCACGTCTTGAGAGGGTTATTTGTGATTATAACACGGACAAGTCAAATCAAGCAATCTGATTGGTTTTTAGCCGTGATATACTGAGCGTATACCACGGGTAGAATTGTAGATACTTTTCACAACAAGTCAGTATCCCTCCGCGCCTGAGAAAAACAGTATACAGTTGGGCTGAAAAGCAAACTGAAAAGCAGCGGAGAAGTAACGGGGCAGAAACCCTCCTTTTTACACAGCGGTCTAGACACAGACATCAAACGGCAAAACATATTCAGTGTGCAGTTCCTTTGGCATTAGGGCAGGGATATCTAGATACTTTCCAAGCTTTGACATAATGAATTGTGCTAATTATCGAAGCAGTTCCTGGCGTTGCTACATTAGTTCAAACGGTAACAACGGACTATTTTTCTTGGCGGATGCATGTCAATTTAAATCAATATACTATTTTTTAAATCAATAAAATAATTTTCTAAATCCATAAAAGCATTTCAATTAATATTGGGAGTCATAACGTTACTTTGTTGAGAATGTGGCCATGTAATAAGCAGGATAATTTGCAGCGAGTTGGTCATTATGGGGAAAAGAACACCTTTTCGCGTCGGGCTCCTGATCAGCCTGTCGGTGTTCTTTTCCCCATAATGACCGCGTCGTTGCACATTATCCCTTACTTAACTTCGACCTTACTATGGAGGAGTGGATTGAGGAGTGCCAATCTCCAGAAAAAGTGCCAATCTCCAGAAAAAAAAGCACCTTCACGACGACATGCAGAGCTACGTGAAGAGCAGGTAGACCAACTGGGAAAGTACCACCATTCAAAAGCTTTCTGGTGTGGGTCTCTCTCCAGAGCTACTGGAAGCCCAATCTTGGGGACTGGAGAAAGTGGAGCAATATTCTCGCCACACCAAGCAACAGCCTAGAACAACCTCAACCTATACAAGTAACCTCGTAAGCCATGCTACTGATGCTGGAGAGTTTTTCAGTGGGTGCACAATAAACGGCAACATACACATTAATGTAAATAAATGTCCAAATAATGGATCAACGCTCTCTGTCTAATATGTTCGCTAGCTGTTAGTGTTGTTGCATAGCAACCACCTCACACTATGTTTCGTGCAGAAGGCAACGGAGGGACTATTTTATTTTGAACATCATTATTTAATAATAAAACTATTTAAATTAGAGTGTGTATTTTTCTTTCATATTGCCACACTTGGTAACCGTTTTATAAAAGCAATAGCTCACTTCAAGCCGTGGTATATGCTCATTATATCACAGCTAAGGGGCGTGGTTCAGCCCGACGCGAAGTAATAGCTCACTCTCGTGAGCTATTGCTTAAATATACTACGTCTTGCCCAGTGGACCAACGTAGCTATTACAAGTTTTTTAGTGAGACTGGGTTGACTGGACCGTCCTCATCTGCGCTCTTATTTTGTAAGACAACTTCTGGTTGCAGAATATAAAAAGCCTGGGGTTTTTTCGTTTCTGTTTACTATTGGTTTTAGTTTTAGTTTTGAGAAGTAGAACATGAAAATCATCCCGTTTTTTTATTTTAGTAAATCCATTTTTGACCATGATTAAGAAAAAGGCCTTATTAAATTAAATTTCCACTAGTTTTTTAACCTCTTAAGCCCTGAGCCTGTTTTTCAGGTTTCAGGCTCGAAAATGCCACTAACACAACAAAGACTATATCTTCACTTCTAAAAAGGGGTAAATTAATAATAATTTCTCTCAAAGCAAGGTTACATCTGTGAGTTGGATGTAGAAGTGTCAGAATCAATATAGATGTTTATATTTTAAAATAAATTCAGATGGAACATAGTAAAAACATGTAAATTCTAATATCCGCCTAAAAAAAAAAAAACATTACTTATAGTGAAAACCACCCTTGAATGATGGGTTAGTAGACTAAAAGCTTTAGGAATCCAAAATATAACATATAAGAACCCTGTATCAAGATTGATGCAAAACAAGTGAAATTTGACCTTTTTAGACAGATTTAGAAAAATAAAGTCCAGGCGGACTCACCTCTGGGTAATTTGGGAACCATCAGTTCCATTTGAGCTTTTTCACTGTAAAAATCATTTTATTACTTTGAATTTCCATCCAAATACAACTGTTGTGAAAATAAAATATAAAAACATACTCTGTTATCCTAACGTCATTTGCAGGAAACATACTCTGTTTCCTGCAAATGACACGATTTTGCGTCATTTGCAGGAAACAACGTCTAAGGAACCTTAATATTTAATAAACTATGAATATTTGTATCCATATAACGGGAAAAAACTCATTTAACTGATCTTTTTCATTTATTTTTTCAAAAAAAACAATGCTAACAGTGAGCCTCTGAATTAGCCCCGAGCGAAAAGTGCTAACCTATTACTGCACCGAAAATCACTCCTAGCTCCCTTATTACTTATCCTAGCTGCACATCCAACACATCGTTTATGATTGTAAAGACACAGAATCTAACGGTGCCCACCTCAACACTGAAAGATAAAAGCTCGCGAGGTTATCAACAAAAACGTACATCAAAACAAGTGGCGCTAGGTACTAACATGCGCTAGGCTAATGGCTTACCTTCCTCTTTGTCTGGTCTAAACTGGTCTTCAATGGCATTAAAACGATACAAACGATGATGTAGTTAATCCATGGGTTAATATCCAATGGGGCTGTGTCCCCTTTGAAATGTTCTTATAATCTATAAGCAATAAAACTTCAATTCCGTTATCTGCTGTCCGCTCTGTGCTCCGTGTGCTCTGTCCTGCAATTCCTGCTTCCTGCTTCCTTCCGTAGTAAACAATAAATGAAGTCGGCTGCGTAATGTACTTAAACTGGCTGGCATTCTTTATACTTTTACGCAGGACTATATCTCTGGAACCCATTTGTCAATTCGTGTGATTTACACCTTTTTCTTAACCATCAGAACCAATAGAATCGATGGGCAGTTCCCAAATCCACGTAAACATTACCATAGTGGACGTAATAGAGAAGCGAACAAAGCATATCTGAAAGTGCACGCCTGGACTGCAAAACTTTATACCCAGTATATTGCCATAAATATGATGATGGATTATCAGTCAACATTTCTACGTGACACAAAGACATTGGATTAACCTTGAGTGGCGTTTTATTCCGGTGAACACAACTTTTGATCACAAATCAAAAAAGGTAAGACGTAATTATTGTAATATTTTTGAAACCGGATGTTGTTTACTTTCTCTTTTCAGGCTGATAGCTCCAGATAGCTGAGTTTCTTACCGTTAAATGGGTATGGAACATGAATAGTTTCATAAATGTTAAGAAGCCCTGAGACATAGTCTCGTAAAAAAACGGTGGGAGGGGTCCACTGGGGGGACCCTCGGGCTTAAGAGGTTATTAATATCCTTTTGTGAAAAGAAAATCCAATGACCAAAACATACACTGACCAACCAGGCTTGTTTCACAAAGTGCTGAGACTTAACAAGACTTGGCTTAGCTTGTAGTTGTTACTGTAACTTGAACAATCAGTCAGATTTGTCTAAATGAGTTAAACCAGACTTTTAAGACTCCAGGCGTGACTTTGACTGATCTTGAAGAGCTTGAAGCTTCCTGAATCTAATCACTTACAGCTGACTCATACTTGTTTCTAATGACTTGATACCTATCTTGAAGTTGGACTTGACTCAGACTTGTTTCTAATGACTGAACACTTAACTCAGAAGTGTCTCTAATGACTCGAACTATGCCACGGATCTGTCTTAACACCTCATTTATAATTCTCTTTGCTTTATTCCCATGACTACTTTAGTGCACATGCATATCTAGACTTCAGTGCATTGGGGAACCCAGCTGAGCTTTGGGCTTTTACTGATATATGTTTAGTTGTTGCTCCCACTGAGCAGCCAAGTGGTTTGAAGAGATGAGACAACAGGCTTCACTGCTAGGGTGCCACTGGCTGCTGGAAGCAAGCATATATATATATGAATAGTTCTGGTGACCAGCAACCTTTTCCAGCAATTAGGCTTCGCACAGCTTCTTGTTTCTGGGGCTCTCTAAGACGGCAATTCAAAGCGAATTAAGTGCAATGCCCTCTCATTCTTCACATCACCCTCCTGCTGTTACTTAACAACTTCTCATTTCCACAAATACCCCTATTTAGCAGCAAGGGAGAGACTACCCAGCAGCACCCTGCATCCTGGGAGAAGCCGGGGCATGAATGGAGAGGGTGACACCATGACAGAGTGTCAGCGCTCCAAAATGTGTCTATTGCCGGATAGATAATGGGTTATTTTGGGCGTCGAGAGGAATCTTTCACATCATTAAGTTGTGTGATGGGGGTTTCTGCAGAGTTGCTAGCAGGGGGGAGGCACCGAAGCTGAGATGAGGAATGTGACGAGAGCCCAAGCTGTGACATTTCAGTATAGAGTGGAAAATGGGACCGCTGACTACACACATACAATTCTTTCTATCAACATAGCATGCACAAATATCCTTTTGAGGTGGTAGGAGTAAGGTAGGTAAATATGCACTGCTATGGTATTGTTATTTTATAAGACAATAGAGAACCGCAGTGACGCGTCCTAAAACCCGGAAGTAAAACTCTTTCCGGTTCCTTCGTCAAAAGCGCAATGCAATTTCTCCATAGGATTTTAGAAAATAGCTGGAAATAATGTCTGTGGTTGAAACACATTTAAGAGATGGATCATGTTTTGTTCAGCCGCATATTATCCACATGTCTACCCTACTTTTATAATTTCGAATCATAAATATAGTCGCCAGAAGCAAAATGCTAACGTTATGCTATAAACGAACTACAGCAGGGTCGCTGCTTCAACGTCACGCCAACTTAAGATCCATATTCAAAAATACAGATTCTAAATGGTACAAGTTGAAGTGTTTGTTTGAACAGTTTGCAGGAGGCAGGTACTTGCTTTCAAGCAGAACAGGGCAAACAAACTTAACGGGGGTGTTTACGTGTTCGGTGTAATGACGTAAAACGGCCTGGACAACTTATTTAGTCCTATTCAGCCACTTGTTAACAACCATCGTTTTTCAGACACGTAAACTCTGGGGGGTCACTGCGGATGTATTTAATGTCGTAGAACAACACGTGAGCTGTCTCTTCCATTTGTGTCAAACACAGACCTTATTTCCTGCTATTTTCCAAAATCCTATGGAGAAATTGCATTGCTTTTTGGCGAAGGAACCGGACGTGGTAAAAATGCTAACTTACTTCCGGGTTTTAGGACACTGCGGTTCTCTATGTTTTTATGTCTTTGAATGAGGGGGAGGAGGGATTGTGATGACTCCCATGACTGTAATTAGATTTTCATTATACGTCTCTTATACCTCCCTTTGCTTTCTAATGTGATTGCATAGCACATAACTGTACAAAGATAATGCAGTGAAAAAAGCGAAAACTATAAAACATACATAGTAATTGTGGGATTCAGAAAGTTTGATACAGCGTATTGTTGGTATATTCATTTTTATGTCACCCATATAGGAGGTGTGTTGCATCAAGTTATCACTAATATATGTGTGGTTGTATACATTCCTGTGTGTTCATAGTTGAAGGAACAAAGTACATTTTTCCTCTTAAATATAAAGAGGTTTTTTATATATTCAAACAAAGTTCCTTTTTTTCTTAAAAGTAGAGTAGCGCAATAGTCTTTTTTTTCCACTTTACATATAATCAAAAGGGTGGTTTTTTGGCTATTTGTGAGTTCTGTTTGGAGTGAAAAGATTACCCGCTGAGTGTTTTTCAGAAATTCTGCGCAAATAACAGGTTTTATTGCTGTATGGGGGATGGATACTTGGGCAGGAGAAGACACTGGGTGGGGGAAGGAGAAAATATTCTGTTTAAGATCTCCAGTATGTCATGTTTCAGGGAAGTCTACATATCTTGAATGGTATATGTGTGTTTAATTACTTTATATATGTGTGTTTAATTACTTTGTATTAATAATAGCAGTGTGTAAACAAAAGCTGGAAATAGGAGAAATGTAAAGATTATCTTTGTGTGAGCAAAGAGGGTATAAGTTGGACAGAACTTAAGCCTCTGGAATGTGTAGAAAGGCGTGGGGGTGAAAATCTATGCAGGAGAATGAGATAACGGACACCAGATGTTTTTTATTATCAGCTCAGAAACAATAGTTTATTACCCTCTGCTGGCACGTGCTGATTCGCTAAGAGAAGCCATCTTTTTTGCATCTCCCAATGAGATGACCTGGGGAAAAGGAGCATTCGACTCAGCCCCTTTTGTGTTTTGGGCTATATAAGTTAGTTTTGCATTAAGTTCGCTCTCTCTTCTCTGGCTGTGAACGACCGAAGGATCTCAACGGCACGAGAACAAGAGCAGGAAGTACTTCTTATAATTATATTGTATTGCATTCTATTATTACCTTGTTTAATTAAAACAGATTATTGTTTAACCTGGCATCTTGGTGTGGTTTTATGATTTCCCTCCTGTTATGATTGTGCTCCTTTCGCCAAAAGACATGCAGAGACAAGGTGGGTTCTAAGAAAAAAAACCCTCCTTCTGCAACATAATACGCAAACACAACAGGGTGCCCCATTTAAAGCTCCATGCTGTATGTGTCTTGCAGTTCAACACAGGGTGATCCCAATGTGAAATGATAAGGAGCATCTGGCAGACACTGCTGATTGTAAAATGATTCATACTCAATTGACACACAACTTTGTAAACAAATTAAAGTTTTTATTTATTCTTAAATTAGATGTATAATTGAATAATAAAACAGACTTGCAAATTCTATAGTAGTGTAAATCTGACGAAATACAAAACTGAAATTAGGTAGGAGACTTGAAAATGTAGTATTTTGAGATTATAGTATGATATGAAAAATAAATAATCATAAAAGTTGCCTTTATGTAGAATACATTATTTATTTTTATGATGCTTCAATATGTTCATTGTTCGATATTTTTTCCCCCCACTAACTAACATACTTATAACCAATCTGTATTGACATTTTCAAAACTAAACACATTGTCAAACACGTTAACCAAACCATTTAAGAGGACATACTTTGATCAATTTCAGGTTCATATAAGTAAGTAAGTACGGCGAAGTTGATAGAACCAGAGTTTTTTGGAACCACTGCAAAGTTGAATTTTCTTCTATAACAAACTAGATACAACTTGAATGCCCTGCAGTGGCAAATAGCTTTGGTTTTATATTTGAATTGACTACATTAATTAATGTTTAAGTTGAGATTTACAAGACGTATTTTAACTGCTACTGTGTAAAGGGAACACTGTTAAGAAGCACATTATTTGTTTACAGGGTTCATACACTTTTTCACCAATGATTTTCCATGACTTCTCCATGACCTTTACCTAATTTTCCATGACCAAAAACATTACTCTTTCTCAGCGGTACCACGGAAAATGGTTTATTTTAACATGGAACAGGAAATAAGGTCTGCATATGAAACATGTTGTGCCTATCTAAAACAAATCCAATAGCAGGCTTAAACTTCTAGGCTAAAGCAAATATTGTACAAGTCTATCTAAACTGAAAGTATTATTTAGGAGAAAAATCATGAATGAACAGGACCTGTAAAATCCCATTTGTTATTTCTTGTAATTGTAAGACAAACATGTCGCTGATGACGATGACCTAATATTTTATTTATAATCAAAATGTATGCTAGAGGGGGTAGGACCAGAAACGTTTTATTAAGCTTCTTCTTGCCCCTGTTGAACATGACAGAGACTATTTGAGAATTTATTTTTATTATTTTTTGGTACTTAGTTATAATTATTAGTGAGAAAAAGAAAAAAAAAAGAATATTTATATATATTATTATTGTTGTATGTTTTGTTTCTGACATGTTCAATAAATTGACAAAAAAAACTAAAAACTAAAATCTCTCACCAGCAAAATACCTCGACAGTTAAATGCCATTTTAAGTTTCATTACTATATGATACAGTATGTATTATCATTATAGTATTACTATTTCAGCGATTAGATAAAACATTAACAAATTATTTTTGATTTGCTTTAGTTACTTTTCCAGGGCCTGAAATTTGAATTTTGAATTTCCATGACTTTTCCAGGTTTTTAATGACCGTAAGAACCCTGAGTTTAAAGTGTTTGCAAACCAAATAATGATTGCACTTTTGTTCATATAACAGTACTGATTTCAAATAAAAGTGCCAAATACACAACATTTGAATTCATTATTGAAATTTGCGCAGAACAATGTGATTAATTGCAGCAAATAATGCGATCAATCGTTATAACAATCGTAGCCCAGCACTGTTAAAACATTTCTGAATTGCTTAAGTTCTACATTACATCTAGCCAATACCAAAATGATGGATATTTTATTTATTTACAAATCCTGGCACACGGAATATCAGAAATAAAACCTTATACAACTACAGCAGCTATAAAGCTATATTGAAAAAGCTGATAAGCATTTTCTGAAAGAACAGATCATTGAAACAAACAGAGACAGCTGATTTAAGTTTTAAAATAGATCAACATCAGCTGATTCCAATCTCAATATGAGACGCCCGCTCTCCAATGCTCCGTTGAACATGTTCATTGGGCTTTACAGCCATATCAGCTACCTCTGTTGAGTCCATATATCAGTGTTTGTGGATTTGGAAAGGTGACATTTTGATGATCTTTAGGAGGCGGTGGGGGGGGCTGAGAGGGGCAGGGGAATGCACCCTGAGAAGAAGACGCCCTGGGAGGCATTTATACAGATGTCGACTACAAAAGGCCTCTTGTCAGTGTAACTCAGATGTTCTGCACACACACACACACACACACACACACACACGCACACACACACACACACACACACACACACACACACACACACACACACACACACACACACACACACACACACACACACACACACACACACACACACACACACACACACACACACACACACACACACACACACACACAGCTCTGTCAACAGTATGGAAACACTTCACACAGATGATCAATGCGGTTCGAGGGCCATCAATAAGATGGTGATGAGGTTTGGAGTGTCAGGTGTTTAATTAGCCAGACTGCTCCGTCAGAGGCAGAGCAGCCAATGGAAGGCTTCCTGTTAGAGATGAGTGCTCTGCTCTATGATACAATATGATCATAGGCATTAAACAACAATAACCAAGACCTGTGCAGGTGGCATCTGTCATTAGTGCACACATGTTAATACACGTTTAAGTATTTCAGATAATGAAAAATCATCACTGGGATTCAGCATACAGTAGCGGGCATGTATTTATATTAGGGCTGTCAAACGATTACATTTTTTAATCAGATTAATCACAGCTTAAAAATTAATTAATCATGATTAATCACCATTCAATCTGTCCAAAATATGCCATTTCTTTATGTATATTGTTGTGGGAATGGAAAGATAAATGAAAGAAGGCGGATATATCCATTTAACATACAGTATCTATGCTTATTATAACATTGTTCTGTGTGTCAAAATGAAAGACAGCCCACACACCTATCAATCATCAAACCGTGGGGTCTTATTTCATTATGTGTTGATTTCTATCAACACGTAATGTTGTATCGATGTATATAGAGATGTAGGCTACTACAGCAAAAGTATTCTCCGTCGGGACTTCCTGCAACAACATCACTCCGTTATCTTGATTCTGATTGGCCAGAAGACATTATCAAAGATGTTCTATTGAGAAGACGATCACTACGTGACAAAAGTTTTCAAAACCGTTTCTAGTCTTCGGTATTTCCAGACAAGTGGCTACTGAAATCAATCTGACTAACTGCTGTCTGTGCAATTTACTCCGCGCGAGTTGGCGGACTTTATTTTGCTTACTTTAACATCATTTTTCAAGATCGGCTAAGCCATTTCTTGATATGGCTAGCCATATCCTGGCGCTGCCACTGGTGGGATGTATGGGGCGGGCCATTCTGCGCATGCGTTAAATGAGTTAAATATTTTAACGCAATTAATTAAAAAAATTAATTACTGCCGTTAACGCGATAGTTTTGACAGCATTAATTTAATAAGTGTATGGTGTTGGTGTATGGTGTTTTAAGGCGGGATGATGAAAGGATAAACAATGAAAATAAATCTGATCCAATGGCCTTCTGAAACGAAACAGATATGGGGGCTTCCAAGCCCCCAGGATGTGCAGCAGGGGTTGAAGCAAATGTTTGTAGTGGCCAAACGGTGGTAATACACCTATTGTGTATTATAAGTGTTAGCCCCTGATGCCACGGAAAGGATAATTTCCCATTGACTCACACAGACGTCTCATACACTGTTACCAGTTATCTTAACATGGGTGGGGAACCTTTTTCCTCTCAAGGGCCATTTAAATTTTTTCAACATCCTCCGAGGGCCGTACAAATTATTGACCTCTGCTTAAAAATACTAAAATCACAGCCCATTAATTTGGCCTTTCTTTCCTGCTGTGCAAAGAAAAAGCAACCTCTTAATCCAGATATCTCACCATGACTCACGCATGCATGCACATGCACGGTGTGGCATGACCACCAAAACAAAAAGATATGGACACAAGATGTGTGCAAATGTATTTAGTTTCCTATCCATGTGGACATGATTTAAGTGGGGGGGGGGCTTTTTTTTAAGTTGAAATGTTGAAGTTAAAAGCATCAATCTGGTGCACTTTGAGAGCAACATTAAGAGATAGATACATCTCTTAATATCCATATGAAACAGAACTGTAAGCAGATTTCTTTATGAATGTTTTACAAATCATTCCCCTTTCAACTTTTTTTTACTGTTATAGTATTTTATACCTGTTTACTTTATTATCTTATTTTTATAACTATAATGATCATATAAAGATGTGCCTTTACCTCACTGGTTGTAGAAAAAGCTTCTTATATTCGTTAGCATAGCTAGCTGTCCAGATGCTAATAACAACAAAGTTATTGACTGTATGCTCAGTATGACAGGTGAACAGATCGCCACTGGGCTTTCAACTAAAGACACAGCCACGCAAAAACTGCAGCATGTGTACGGCTCCTTATGGGTACTGCAATTTTTGGAAGTGACCCCTGTCAGACGAGACATATACCACGTGATGACACGTTAGGCTCGTGTTGTGTTCAAGAACCCTGACCTTGGCCAGGAAAAACCGGCACTCACTTGTTTAATTTTTTTGTGGTCTAGATTTCTTACATTTTTTTCTTTTTTGCGTGTGTAATTTATAAAAATGACCTCGAGGGCCGTACCAAATGGTCTTGCGGGCCGTATATGGCCCGGGGGCCGGAGGTTCCCCACCCCTGGTTTAAACAGTGATACTTCCACTTCTGTGTCAGTCCGTGTTGTTTTTGGGCCAAAAAATACTTTTCCCATTGGTACTGTTGCTCTAGAGTCAGCACACACACACACACACACACACACACACACACACACACACACACACACACACACACACACACACACACACACACACACACACACACACACACACACACACACACACACCACACACACACACACCACACACACACACACACACACACACCTCTGTCGCCTGGCAGCACAACTGAAATGATGACGTTTAAAAAAAGCGGGCCGGGCCGGCCGTCTGTGATTCTCCAGGACACACAGATGGTTAGTCTGCCCCTGCTGCACGGTACTTTTTTTTGTTCCACGTCGGACTCCTTAAACCCAAAGTATTTCCAAACAGCGGAATTGGTTTTACCTTTCTTGGTCACGAGTTGCTCTTGTCCTGCCATCTTCGCTCGCAATGAACTCACAACTATTGTCACTCACAACCTGGCCGAGAGGGCTTTTAGGAAGGGGCGAAAGCGCACGGAGCAAAATAATCGTTTTATTTCGATTACGTTGTTTTCGTAATCGTTGCAAGCCAAAATCGAGATTAAAATACGATTAATTGCACAGCCCTACCCCTGCTCTACTCCACAAGATGTGACAATATACAGCTGCCACAATATGATTATACACTGTGAAAGTATGTGTACTCCACACACAAGCCCGCCTTAACCTGCCATCAGGCCCTGGGGCTTATAGGTTTTGTAGGCCCCCTATTTAAAAAACAAATCAAAGTCATTTATAGCCTCTGCAGGCTCTGTGATCGCACTTCTCCAGTCTGCTCCACGCGCGCCTGGTCCTCTCCTCCAGATGAGTGACGTATCGGGCCTCCCTCATGTATTTGTCCGGTTGCCGTTGGCTCCCCTCCACGTAGCAAGTCCTCGTCGTCCTCTCCAACATCCCTCCTGTCTGTTTTTCCTCTCCCGCTACTCCATCGCTATCAGAACCAGACGGCCTACTTGGCTCCGAGGCCCCGCGGCCGGCACCACTGCCGCTCGGTACAGAACTCATCTGTCCTTCCTCCTCATCCTGGCCTACAGGTTTAAAATAACCTGTAAGCTTCGGCATGTCTTGTAATAGCTGCTTGTCTCGAAACTCCTTTTCCCTCAACAATTTCCTTTTCCGAGCGCCACTGTCAAACTTTTTCTTCTCCGACATTTTCTCCTAAACAACCTTCATCTGTCACTCAATCACTCGCAATTTGAATAAGTCACATGTGAAACATATTCTAATAATAATAATAATAATAATAGATTTAATTTGTTAGCGCTTTTACAGGTGCTCAAAGACGCTTTACAGATATAGTGAAGGGAAAAGGAAGGAACAACAAATAAATATATAGTAAACAATCACACATTAAAAGCCAGATTGAAGAGGTGAGTTTTTGTAAGTTTTTTGAAGGTGGTGAGGTCAGTGCAGTCTCTGATGGGTTGGGGGAGTGAGTTCCAGAGGGAGGGGGCAGCGACGGAGAAGGCTCTGGCCCCCCAGGTCCGGTGATTGGTGCGGGTGGGGATGGATAGGAGGTTGGCTTCTGATGAGCGGAGGCAGCGGGAAGGGGCGTGGTGGTGCAGCAGGTCTGTGAGGGAGGGGGGGGCCTGATTGTTGAGGGCTTTGTGGGTAATGAGGAGGACTTTGAAGTTGATTCTTTGACGGACGGGGAGCCAGTGGAGGTTCTGGAGGACGGGAGTGATGTGGTCTCGGGAGCGGGTGTGGGTGAGGAGGCGGGCAGCAGAGTTCTGGATATGTTGGAGTTTATTGAGGAGGTTGGATGGTATGCCGTAGAGGATGCTATTGCAGTAGTCGAGTCGTGAAGTGATGAATGCATGAATCAGGGTTTCAGCAGCAGAGGAGGAGAGTGATGGGCGGAGACGGGCAATGTTTTTGAGGTGGAAAAAGGCTGTCCTGGTGATGTGATTTATGTGGTGGTTGAATTTGAGCTGACTGTCGAAGATGACTCCGAGGTTGCGGATGTGAGGGGGGGGAGATAGAGTGTGGCTGTCAATGGTGAAGTTGAAATTCTGGATGTCTTTGATACGGGATGGGGGGGGCCAATGATGATGATGTCTGATTTGGCACTGTTCAGTTGGAGATAGTTTGTTTGCATCCATGCTTTTATTTCTGAGAGACAGTTGGTGAGAGTGGAGTGTGTTGTGGGGGTGATGGTTTTTGTTCTCATTCTGATTGGCTGTTAAGTGGTGCCCACTGACTGTTACGGAGTCATCTCTGGAATCCATCGATCTGATTGATTAGCGGAGCAAATGATCAAAAGAGGGAAGATATTTTCGTTTGGATTACTGGTTTGGGGGAAGCTCACGAGTGTGTGTGTGTACGTGTGTGTGTGTGTGTGTTTGTGTATTTTTGCATTTGTGTTTGTTTCCCGGGGAAAACACCGGCTGTTGTTGTGCCTGCTCGACGTCTAGTTACTCCGTTCTCCGCTTGTAATTATGCCGTTACAAGCTTCAAAGTTGTATTTATCATCTGAATTTGCTGAAAAAAGTTTAATATTCTGAAAGCCAAGACTTTGTGTATTTAAAACCAGATGAAAACAAACTGTAACGGACCCTGCCGTGTTATCTATGATTACTGTACGCCTTACATTCATAATTTCAGCGGAGAGAGGGGAACAGCAGAGTGGCGAGGGAGAGCTGTCTTCTTCCCTTTACAAGCTTCAAAAATGTATTTATCGTGTGATTTTGGAAATAAAAGTTTCATATTCTGAAAGCCAAGACTTTGTTTATTTACATTTTATTTTAAAACATCCGAAATAAAAAACTTTTTTTCTTTTTTTCTTGGCTCACGATAGGCCCCTGATCTCCGTAGGCCCCTGGGCTTCAGCCCAGGTCAGCCCGTGCATTAAGGCGGCCCTGTCCACACATACTTTCAAGGGCAGGTGATGTCTCATAATAAGGGGAATACACTTCCAGGAGACAATGAAATCCCTGACTCAGTGACCCTGTTTAGGTTCTAATGTTTCTTTAGAAGACAGAGAATTGTCAGCAGTCAGGTTACAAGTGCTACACGTAGTACTAACAATGATGGTTATTATTGTCCATTGCTTATTTATTAGATTGATTAGAAGCTTTGTTTTCAGTTCAACATATGAGTAAATGCAAGATATCTGTGTAGTTACAATTCATTCTAACTCTTGAAGCAATCGGTCAGATTATGAAAAAAAAAAAATGCTTTCCTGAACTCTTGTGTGGGGTTGTCCTGAATGAGGTTATGTTATGGTTTCTAGTCATTGGTGGAAAAAGAAGTAAGAAAATGTATCTCTATCTAGCTAGGCCTATAGTGTGAGCTTATATATGTTTCCATCTAACTCAGTTAAAGGCTTTATTTTTAACATAATCAGAGTTGCTATTTGTTGGAATAGTTAACAGACAGGTGAGTTTTATTTTTGTTTTGATCCTGTTTGAAGGAAGTAAGGAAGGAGGTGGATTTTCTTCTTTCAGAGAGGAAGTTGAATTGTCTGTTTATGAATATTTCCATGGCATTTTGTGAGTTTTGTTTATTCATTAAACAGCTGAAATTGACAAAGCAGATATAAATTATTCTAAATGAAGGATATATACACACGATATCTTCCCTTTGGAGAAATCAGAGGCCTGTAAGTACGACATGGAACGACATGGACAACAGTCCATCTTTGATGTTATGAGTAACCATAATATCTTTGTTTGGAACCAATTCCATTTTCCTTTAAAAGTGTGACCCCGGCCCTCGGTAGCTGGTAGTGTGGAGCAACTGATGGAAGGAAATATCTGGACAACCCATTAATGCTGACCACTGAACCCCAGAGACCTTTAATGTGCTGTCGCCAACTATCTGCACAGCTCTGTCCTGCCAGCAGTTTCTCTGGAAAGATATCACTCTGATTTGTAAAGCAGATCGATGTGCAATGATATGGCTGAATTAAGTGGCAATCCATCATATGTTTGTCCATGTCAACAGTTCTCCTATAGCTGTAATTCCTTTGGTTCAGTTTTATTTCACCTCCATAATCAGTTCTGTAATGCTGTGATAATATATCGTTATAGTTTGACTTCCTGAAGGTGGCGCTCTTTTCCTGTGTCTGGTCATGCTTTATGCAACCTGGTCTCACCAGAATAAGTTAAATGACCACGACTCCACACAGCAGTACGTGGTGGAGTCACGGAATCTGCTACATTTACGCAGGGCCATCCCTCCCTACAGGAAGATCACGGAGACTGCGTGGAGCCTCACCTCGCAGAGGGGGCCTCATCTTGCGGAGGGAGCCTCAACTGAGCCGCAAATGCGGCGCACCTATGCGTTTATGCGGCGCAATTAGTGTGGCGCGGCACGGTGTTGCCGCTACGAGGCTCCACTAGCACCCCCCCGTCGACGCTTGCGAAACAGAGGGCCTCATCATCTAACTTTGCATGGGGCCTCAAGTTGGCCAGCGACGGCCCTGCATTTACGTGTCTGCACCACGGAAACAACCCCAATGTAAAGTGAATGAGGCTCCTTTGTCGTGGTGGACCCACACATTTCTACAACGTCCCGTTTATTCTATGAAATGTTTTAAAAATCTACTTTATACTAACTCACGGGAGGCTTCTTTTATTTGTATTCATAATAATTTGAATTTTTCGTCAGAATGTATTATGGTGCATTATTTACGAATTGTTGTTCTCTAAAAACATTTTGGTAATACAACTGTGATTTTTATAAAATGAGTTAGTTTTTAAGGAAGGCCAGAGCTTCAGCTGTGTCAAATAGATTGTTCCCTTTAGTTTACGTTATTTAAAAGACAATTATATTCCTATTTGATCATGTCCCCCCTTATTGTAGGCTAATACTAGTCATTTAAAAAATATATAATGATGGTGAAAACCACTCCCCCTATATCGGAATGACGATGGCTACTGACTGTATTTCAAATGCTTTTTGTTTAATAGTAATAATAATCATTTTTATTATAACAACAATAAACCAGAAGAAGATTCCGTCATTACCAGGGCAACGTGACGTCACGCACGCTTCTTACCCACAATCACCGCACTTTCATTAATTTCATCTGACAGCGGACTACAGTAAGTATCTCAACCCAACGGGAGTTTATTTCTTTAAAACACTAAATAATATTGCTTTTATTTATTCCACTGTAGCACAGTCTCTATAGCGTTTCATTCCTGGATATTAGGTTGAGTTTTTTAGTGTGTTGCATTAGCTTTTACATGACTACGCGCAAGCTAGCGGCCACGTCCAGCTAGCGGCCACGGCCTTCCGGTCAAAGTTTTTAGCTGGATAGCATTTATAGTTTATACAGCTCCATGACATTAGCAGTCCCCAGCCGGCACAGTTGGATAGTGGAGGTGCCTGCTAGAAAAATATGTTTAAATGCATGTATTTGCACATGTGTTGTGAAGACTGTCTTCAACACAGAGTTATAATAGTGGCTAAAGCGCATCGGCGATGGAGTGGAATAAAAATGTGGAACTGGAGTTTTTCCAGAGGATTTGATTGAATCAGAAATACGTCATTGATCTCATTGGAAATTGGGATTGTTACATTGTAGAATTAAAATATAAGAAAAAGATGTGCATAATATTACAATATGCACAGCATAAATGCATAATGTATGCCAGAGTATTGCTCAGATGAATTATTATTACATAGAGCAGGGGTTTTCAAAGTGTCGGAAGGTGAGCCTCCCCTCAGAACAGCCGCGACGACCCCTCTCCCAATTATTATTGCTATTATTATTGTTGTTGCTATAATGCAGGGGTATTCAATTGCATTTCAAAGAGGTCCAGTAAGAGACAATGTAATTAAATGCTCTGTTTTCTACCTTTCTCTTTTTTGAGCAAGCCATTTGAAGTCAATGCTGTTTTCTTGTATATGCATGGGGTTTTTGATGGTATAGGTGCTCATCAGGCACCACAGTGGATTTTATTACAATATTTGTGTATTGTATTTTATTCATTGGTTTTGAACCCTCGTTATGTTCTTTTTTTTCATGCATAAAGATGAAAATATCCTTAGTTTGTTGTAATTCATGCATGAAGGAGTTAATAAATCACACACTGATGGAACATCACTATTGTAATGATTTATATAGGCTTTTTCTATCAAATGTTCAGGGTCGGTCAGGGGGTACTTGGTTCATAAAATGTTTCAAAGGTGGTACCTTACTGAAAAAAGTTTGAGAAGCACTGACGGAGTATTGCACAGATGATTATTATTGCATAGAGTATTGTACAGATGTTACTGTCATTCTAAATAATCCTAATAATATTTGTATTTGTCCTGTTTTACAGCTTAATTGCAACGCTTAATATCACCAACACACACATATCCACACACACTAAAAACCAACTGCACTTTTAAGAGCCTCTCTCTCACTTTCTCTTTCAATCACTCTCTCTCACTTTCTCTTTCACTCTCTCTCACTTTCACTTTCAATCTCTCTCTCACTTTCTCTTTCAATCACTTTCTCACTCTCTCTCACTTTCTCTTTCAATCACTCTCTCTCACTTTCTCTTTCAATCTCTCTCTCACTTTCTCTTTCAATCTCTCTCTCACTTTATCTTTCAATCACTCTCTCTCACTTTCTCTTTCAATCTCTCTCTCACTTTATCTTTCAATCTCTCTCTCACTTTCTCTTTCAATCACTTTCTCACTCTCTCTTTCAATCGCTTTCTCTCTCTCTCTCTGAGTGAGTGTGTGAGGAACGGTCGGAGGAGCGTGGTGTGAGTGAGTTACTAACTTTTTCACACGTTTTCTACTAACATATGTATTGTTTTATGTTGTAAGTTGTGTGCATGGGCGTCGCCTGGGGTAGGGTTTTTTCTTTAGCCCCGGACAAATTCTCCCTCAATAATATAATACATTAACTGTACTTTACCTAGAGGATGGCAGAATTGTAATTTCCCGTGTTCAGTGAATGCAACAGAGGCAACCACCAGACCAGAGAGTTGCATGGAAATAAACGTGTTTTATTGGCTGACCTCTCCTCTGTGACAGTGTTTAAACTTTAAACTTTCAGCCGCGGACGCGGAGTTTCTGAAGATGAACATTAGACATTTTTTTAATAAAAAATACGGCAATTCTCAAGTGGTGGCTCACACAACAACCCCAGAGCCACCACCTGAGCCAGGTGAACAAGGTATGTAAATGTCAGTAAACTTACAAGTTCAGTCAGACAACTCACGTGTTCCTTTAACATGTTTATTAGAAGCAGCATATAGTTGAGTTTGGCGACTAGGCTCGGGCATCATCACTCCATAGATATACATAGGACGATGAGTGATGATTAAATAACTAACCCCCGAGCCTACAGGTGGAAGCTGGGGTGGTGGTGGGGCAGGCAAGCAGCAGCGACGTAGAGGTAGCTGCAGCAAAGCAGCAACAAGCAATGCATGGAGAGAGATCTGACAGGTTAAATAGAGCAGCATATTAAGGAGACTTTGTTTGGTTGGTTGTAGAGTGGCAAGGGGGCGTTATGTATGAATGCAGCATAAGTGCTCGAGTTGACTGCCTGAACTAGCTCACAAGCTTTGCCTCATTTATGTCAACATGTAAGCAAAGCATAAATTATAGCTACGTTGACGTTACTTTGAATCGCGGGGGTAAGCTAAACCGTTAGCAAGTAGCTATAGCTAGCCAGATATATTAAATAAACACTTTAGAGGCTTCTCAATACTCAAATGTCCCCTCCTCGACTCCTCGGTCCTCCGGTAGTGACACGGAAATGAATTGAGAGGACATCTCATTTCTCTAAATGCACACCGAGCGTCGAGGAGGCTCTCTGGAGGAGCTATAACCGAGGATGCACTGATGGTTCCTCCACGGCTCCTCCGCGGATGCATTTCCGGGAACGGTGGAGGCGTGAAGCACGGCCGGACTTATCTCAGCCAATGACAGCTCTGCATGCATCCTCTGGATATTATTTTAGAAACTGCTTTCATCGCGTCGCGATGTTTACAGTGAGAACAGCTGTGAGGTCCGTGCAGAAAGCAGAGCAGTGTACAATATATATCACTCAGTATAACAGGCCTATATTACTCTTTATTTGTCAGACAACTCACGTGTTCCTTGTACATGTTTATTAGAAGCAGTATATAGTTGAGTTTGGCGACTAGGCTCGGGCATCATCACTCCATAGATATACATAGCACGATGAGTGATGATTAAATAACCCCCAAAACTGCGTGGAGATTAGATACTATCCCCCAAAACTGCGTAGCCCGAGCCTGACGCTGGTGATGTAAGACTGATAAGTAGAGGGCCTGGCGAGCTGCCATGTGGCCATTCCCCCTAAGCACAGCGGCTTTAAGGGGAATATACTACTTAGTGAGACTGCTTTGTGTAGGCCTGAGGAATAGCCCAGAGCCGATTCTTCCCTGAGCACAGCGGCTTTGAGAGGAATATACAACCTATAGTATATACTACCTAGTGACTGCTATGTGAAGGCCCGGGAACGCCCGAAAAGCCATCCCCCTTAAGCACCACGGCTTTGAGGGGAATATACTACTGTTGGAGCAGATATCTCTGGTCTGCGCCGATCCTATAGGAGTGTGCTTTAAAAGAGGGAAAACTCAAAACAGCCAGGATGAGGGTTAAACAATAATCTGTTTTAATGATAAAAGATAATAATACAATACACTTTCAAAGGGGTGGGGCGGGCCCCCACTCCCTGCTCTGGTTCTGATGCCGGGAGATCCTCTCATCTTGTCGGCAGGAGTAAAAGAGAGCGAACACACAAACACAAACAGGAGATATAGAGGAACCACGGGGAGGAGTCGGGTGAGATTCTCCTCCCACAGGGCCCATCTTGCAACATTCCAGAGACTTGTTCACAAAGATATACTTATTAATACTCTCATATTTCCAGCTTTTGTTTACACACTGCTATTACTAATACAAAGTAATTAAACACATATATACCATTCAAGATATGTAGACTTCCCTGAAACATGACATACTGAAGACCTTAAGCAGAAGAACTCTCATCTACACAGCCTGCTTACCTTCCCCTCCCCCAGAGTAATAAAACCTGTTTAGCACCCAGGCACCCAGGAATGTTTGAAGAAAGTTTAGTCCTCACATTTATGAAAGGATAAAACAGAGAAATCAATACAAAACACAAACACAGGTATTGTTTGAACAGTATTCACTTAACTGCTGCTATTGATAATTACCAGAGAAACTCCAGGGCCTCTTTCAATATCTGGAAATTGCAACAAGACTTTCTGCCATTTCTACTGTAACACTCTTCCCAAATATCAGATTATAATAATCTTCAGCACACACGTTGCTCTCCATCAGAGCAATGTATATTCATTACATTACATTGCATTTAGCTGACGCTTTTGTCCAAAGCGACTTACAATAAGTACATACGACCAGGAAGACACAGCCCAGAAGAAAAACAGAATCATATAAGTACAGCAGGTATCATAGAGCCAAACATTTCAAGTGCTACTCAGCTGGCTATAGATAAGCCAGTCCTATGTTAGTATATAAGTGCTTTGTCAGCTGACTATAGATAAGCCAGTCCTATGTTAGTATATAAGTGCTTTGTTAGTAATTCTATCGCTCGAAGTGGAGTCGAAAGAGATGAGTTTTCAGTCTGCGCCGGAAGATGTGCAGGCTTTCTGCCGTCCTGATGTCAATGGGGAGCTCATTCCACCATCTTGGAGCCAGGATAGCAAACCCACGTGTTTTTGCTGATGGGAACTTGGGTCCACCTCGCAGCGAGGGTGCAGCGAGTCGTTTGGCTGATGCAGAGCGGAGTGCACGCGCTGGGGTGTACAGTTTAACCATGTCCTGGATGTAGGAAGGGCCAGATCCATTCGCAGCATGGTATACAAGTACTAGTGTCTTGAAGTGGATTCTAGCAGTTACTGGGAGCCAGTGAAGGGAGCGAAGGAGCGGAGTGGTGTGGGAAAATTTTGGAAGGTTGAAGACCAGACGAGCCGCTGCATTCTGGATGAGCTGCAGAGGTCGAATGGCACATGCAGGTAGACCAGCCAGGAGGGAGTTGCAATAGTCTAGGCGTGAGGTGACGAGAGCCTGGACCAGAACCTGGGTGGCTTTCTGGGTCAGCTGGGGACGAATCTTCCTGATGTTGTACAGCGTATATCTGCAGCAACGAGTTGTAGCAGCGATGTTTGCAGTGAAGGAGAGGTTGTAATCTAGGGTCACACCCAGATTCCTTGCCGTCTGAGTCGGGGAAACAACAGAGGTGCCGATGTTGATCGTCAGGTCAAGAGTGGGACAATCTTTTCCCGGAAGGAAAAGCAGTTCAGTCTTGTCAAGGTTGAGCTTGAGGTGATGAGCAGACATCCACTGAGAGATGTCAGCTAGACAAGCAGAGATGCGTGCGACGACCTGGGTCTCTGAGCGGCGAAAGGACAGAATTAATTGGGTGTCGTCAGCATAGCAGTGGTAAGAAAAACCATGCGGGCTAATGACCGATCCGAGCGAGTTTGTGTACAGAGAGAAAAGGAGGGGACCAAGAACAGAGCCCTGAGGGACCCCTGTAGTTAATTGACAAGGGTCAGACTCAGACCCTCTCCAAGTTACCCTGTAGGTACGGTCTTTGAGGTATGAGGCGAGGAGGGAGAGTGCAGAGCCTAAAACTCCAAGTTCTTGGAGAGTGCGAAGGAGGATCTGATGGTTCACCGTGTCGAATGCAGCTGACAGGTCCAACATGATGATGACAGAGGAGAGGGATGCAGCTTTAGCAGTGTGCAGTTCCTCAGTGACAGCAAGGAGGGCCGTTTCTGTGGAGTGACCTGCCTTAAAACCAGACTGGTGCGGATCCAGAAGGTTGTTCTGATGGAGATAACAGGAGAGTTGTTTAAAGACAGCGCGTTCAAGTGTTTTAGACAGGAACGGGAGGAGAGACACAGGCCTGTAGTTTATAACATCGGACGGGTTGAGAGTGGGTTTTTTAAGGAGAGGGTTTACTCTTGCCTCCTTGAGACTGTTTGGAAAGTGACCAGAAGTTAGAGAGGTGTTGATGAAATGGGTGAGAAACGGTAGAATATCAGGAGCGATAGTCTGAAGGAGGTTTGAAGGGATGGGGTCCAGAGGACAGGTGGTAGGGCGGGCAGAGGTAATGAGGGTAAGAACCTCACTTGGAGAGAGAGGGGAAAAGGAGGTTAGTGAGTGGTTGAAAGGAGGGTCTGGTGACCACCATTTCCGCTCTGCTGCCCGAAGGACGGTTCTATTAGCACGCAGTGCGTCATTTAGCCAGGGAGCACGGGGGGACTGACGAGCCTGCCGAGATGTGAGAGGACAGAGAGAGTCCAGAGAAGATGAGAGAGTAGAGAGGAGAGTTTCTGCAGCAGAGTTTGGAGGCAGGAGTTGAAACGAGTCAGAGGAAGGGAGGGCTGAGAGCACCAATGAGGCAAAGGTAGAGGGGGAGAGGGAACGAAGGTTACGGCGGACAGGTGCAGGCTGAGAAGAGATTAGTTTGTTATGTTTGGAAAGGGGTAGAGAGAATGAAAGGAAGAAGTGATTGGATGTGTGGAGCGGGTTAACAGAGAGGTTAGAAGTAGTGCAGTTCCTTGAGAATATGAGATCAAGGACATTGCCAGCTTTATGAGTTGGTGGGGATGGAGACAGTGAGAAAGCGAAGGTGGTTAACAGAGATGTTAGTTCGTCTATCTTCCCTGTCTGGAGGTTGAAATCTCCGAGAAGTACAGCCGGAGGGCCAGTTTCAGGGATGTGTGAGAGGAGATGATCTAATTCCTCCAAGAAGTCCCCCAAGGCACCTGGCGGACGGTAGAGAACAACAATGGTTAATTGTATAGGATGGGTTACTGTGACGGCATGGAATTCAAAGGTGGAAGGAATGAAATTAGGTAGCTTGAAGAGGGAAAAGCTCCATTTGGGAGAGAGCAGGAGACCAGTGCCACCTCCTCTGCCAGTGGGTCTGGGTGTATGGGAGAAGGAATATGCTGTGGAGAGAGCTGCTGGGGTGGATGTGTTGGATGGAGTAATCCAGGTCTCCGTGAGAGCAAGGAAATCCAGAGACTGCAGGGAAGCGTAGCCAGAGATGAAGTCAGCTTTGGGGACAGCTGACTGGCAGTTCCACAGGCCACCTGAAACTAAATGTTGGATGTCAGAGGAGCATGTGGGATAGACGAGAGCAGGCCGAATATTTCGATTACGAGATACACGGGGCCAGTGATAGTGGCGAGAGGACACATGAACGGGAATGGAGAAAATACACATGATTATAGCATGAGGGGCTAAACAAAATGAAATAAAATACCAGCGATACTTAGCTCAATCAAAGTAGGATTTGCCTCCTCTTTGCCTCCCTCGTGACTGCCGTAGGACTCCAATGTCTTTGTCAGTCTTACTCCTGTAGGACTCCAATGTCTTTGTCAGTCTTCGTCTGTCTGACGCTGAAGCTGACGCTCCAGGAAATAGCTAACTAAAAAGGAGCCTGATTGATGAGTTCTCACAGCAGTGGGGCCACGCCCCTCTAATTAGTTAACTCTCTACAGCTGATGGGCGACAGCTGGACAGGGCGTGTATATTCTCACGTGGTTTCTACTGGGCTTCTGAGATGAGAGCAAAGCTTTCCCCCGAGCAGATCTGAGATGTACAGATCTCTACCAACTAAAATGACTGCAGAACAATTATAAAGAGTAGAATAAATGACACAGAGCAGTTGAATTAACCAAGAATATACCTTACAGGGGTTGCTGCATCAACAGGTCTTGCCGCGACCCGATCGCTATGAAGACTGAGTTTCTTCGGATTTTAAATGCGTATTTAAATGCTTTTCAGCTGGCAAATAATTAATTCACAGCGTGTGTGTACTTCACGCTATCAGCTGGACAGGGCGTGTATATTCTCACGCGGTTTCGACTGGGCTTCTGAGATGAGAGCAAAATTACAGCTTTCCCCCGAGCAGATCTGAGATGTACAGATCTCTACCAACTAAAATGACTGCAGAACAATTATAAAGAGTAGAATAAATGACACAGAGCAGTTGAATTAACCAAGAATATACCTTACAGGGGTTGCTGCGTCAACAGGTCTTGCCGCGACCCGATCGCTATGAAGACTGGCGAATTGAACCGAGGGGCTCGCAGAGCGCAGCAGCCGTGTTAGGCGAGGAGTACGGAGACTCAGACCTGTGTCACGCGCACTGGCGCTTCAGTGGGATTTGGCCCCATTTGAACCTGATCAGGTTCCCCTTAAACTGTATTCAGCCAAAGTAGTACTGCTTTTGGCTCTATCAGAGAAAAGGGTGAGTGATTTTATCTACTCTCTCTCTGTGGCTCCGTCATGTCTCCGGATCCAAGGAGATGGCAGTTCAGCTGTGTTACGCCCTAACCCGGCTTTTATGCTAAAGGTCATCACTAGCTCTTTTAGAGTCGAGAGTGATCACCTTGGATGGCTTCTTTCCCCCTCCTCACAGGTCGGACGAAGAAGTCACGTCTCATCTCCTCTGTCCAGTGCGCGCGCTGTCTTGCTATGTGGTGCGCACGGCTGCCTTGCGCCGTTCTCAGTGCCTGTTGTGCACTATAGAGAGCGCTCGATCGGGCAACCTCTGTCTGCACAACGGCCTCACACTGGCTGTGTGAGGCTGTGTCACAGGCATATTTCTCCTCTGGGGTGGAGCCCCCGGAGAACATCAATGCGCACTGCACCAGAGGAATTTCCTCCTCCACGGCTTTGCATGGAGGAATGTCAGTGGAAGACATTTGCACTGCTGCATCTCGGTCTTCCCCCTGTTCATTTACTCAATTGTATTTGAGGGATGTCTCCCATTCTTCTCTGACGCACCCTGTACGGAGTGTCCTGTCTGAGTGAGTGACGTCAGGGATCCAGCTGTGCGCTCTCCTGCCTGTCTGCACGCAGAGAGCTGCTGTTCCCCCTCTTTTTGTCACTGGGTAAAGTATGACCTTCCTCTCTACTTTCTCACAGCAGCAGGTATGTATTGTTCCCAGCCTTCGTCCCCTCATGGAAAATATTCATGTTATGCTATATTCCAGGGACGGTGATGCGCCATTACGCATGGCACAACAGGCAGGACTACAAGTGTTTCAGTGCTGCACAGGCGCGCAGGGGGATTACCCAATAGCGATAGCCTTAGAGGGCTAGGCCAATACTCATAGAAGCTGGAGTTACAGTAGGTAACTTCAGATGTCAGACTTAGTATATTTGTTAATAATTACATACAACAGATGGAATGTTTGTGTGTGTTCCAAGTGAATCTGCGGCCCCCTGGTAGCCAGTACATCAATTATGTGGCCCCCACCACCATCAAAGTTGCCCATCCCTGGTCTAACCTATACTATCAAACAAACTACAAAAACTATTACAAAAAGACTTACTTAATCTAACTCTTTATGGACGATAACTCTAAGGACAATGACAAATGATCTTAACGCTGGAATGCTTGGAACACACAAGACAATCTGGCAACGAGACGGGGGAAGACGAGAACTATACTAGACAGACAACACCAGGTGAAGACAATTAGACAATCACAACAGCGGGAAAACAGACAAGGCAGGAAATGTACTTTAGACACATGAGAGCAGGCAAGACTATCAAAATAAAAATATTTTGCATTCATAATGTGAATGCAAAATAACAGTTTATTATAAAATAGTCAGCTGACATTTAACCATTGCAGAAGAAAAGGCTTCATGAAGATGATTTAAATATTTAATTAATATACTCCTCATCAGTATCCCAGCTCAACATCATCATGTTGCTGTTTGGGGAAGATACGACATAAAAGACAACAATCCTTCTCAAGTGAGCTCTTCTCCTTTCTACATCTTCTCCGACCAGATGGTGAAGTGAATCAGTGTCATTTTCTATTGTGAGTGCTAGGTCTGTCATTGGGCCTTTCTTATTTCTCTAATTTCCCCTCCTCTACTCCTCGAATCCTCGGTACTCCGGTAGTGACCCGGAAATGGTTTTCGGCGCGCCATTTTGAAGGACATCTCATTTCTCGAAATGCACATCGAGGACCAAGGATCGAGCGCCGAGTAGGCTCTCTGGAGGAGCTATAATCAAGGATACACTGATCGGTCCTCCACGGCTCCTTCGTGGATGCATAAGCAAACACAGTAGTGGTGGCTTAAAGCCCACCTCTGCTCTGCGCCGTCCGTTAGATGAGCCTGGTCAGATTAGTAAGAGAAGGAGTTCAAAACACCGGCATAAAAGTTATAACAATAATCTGATTTTAATGGTAAAAAACACCAATACAAATTACAGAGTACTCTGGACTCCCAGTTCTACTGCTGTGCGATACAGGTATCGGGACCAGCCAGTCAGAAACAGGGGGCATTTTGCATGAATAAACAACAGTATATATGGACATATTTGGGGCGGAGATGTGGGTCGGTTTACTCCTAAGCGAATCAGAGAGTCCGTGGGGAGGAGTTGAGTCGGTTGCTCACTCCCCTAGGTGTTCTTACTGGTTGAAATCACTTTGGGTCGGGCCCAATACAGCGAATCAGAGTTCTGGGAAAAAGTATTTTTCTTCTGAACAGAGCGTGAGAGCCTCGGAACTAGACAAGGTCAGAATCACTTTTTATCTTACACCTGGGTTCACTCCTTTACTTTCCCAAGGAAGATTTCACACAAACTATTCCTTTCCAAACAATCAAACATTGTACAGAGATATTACATTACATTGCATTTAGCTGACGCTTTTATCCAAAGCGACTTACAATAAGTGCGTTCGACCAACAAAATACAAACTTGAAGAAAACAGAATCATATAAGTACATCAGGTTTCATAGAGCTAAGACATTTCAAGTGCTACTCAACTGGCTATAGGTAAGCCAGTCCTTTATTAGTATATAAGTGCTTTGTTTGTAATTATATTGCTCGAAGTGGAGTCGAAAGAGATGAGTTTTCAGTCTGCGCCGGAAGGTGTGTAAGCTATCTGCTGTCCTGATGTCAATGGGGAGCTCATTCCACCATTTTGGAGCCAGGATAGCAAACCCACGTGTTTTTGCTGATGGGAACTTAGGTCCCCTTGGCAGTGAGGGTGCAGCGAGCCGTTTGGCTGATGCAGAGCGTAGTGCACGTGCTGGGGTGTACGGTTTAACCATGTCCTGGATGGACGCATGTACCATTGTCTTGAAGTGGATTCTAGCAGTTACCGGAAGCCAGTGGAGGGAGCGGAGGAGCGGAGTGGTGTGAGAGAATTTAGGAAGGTTGAAGACCAGACGAGCCGCTGCATTCTGGATGAGCTGCAGATATATTGGTATCAAACATTGTACACAGATATATTGGTGCTTGAGATTATATTGGCCCCAGAAAGAACCTTGAAAAGAATATATGTGTGTGTGCTGGTGGGAGGAGGTGTATGTGTGTGTGCTGGTATTTGGGTCAGATGAGCAAAGAATATGTGTGTGTGCTGGGAGAAGGAGGCAATAAGTGTGTGGGTCATTGAGTGTATGTGAGAAGGTTTATATATAGGATTACTTTAAAACAGTTCCAAATAATACATGTTCACTTCAATAAAGTTCAAGATAATACCCGTTTACTTTAATTCAGTTTAGTTTACTTTAATTTCCGGGAACAGAGATGTTTCAAAGAGTTGTGACGCACGGCCGGACTTATCTCAGCCAATGACAGCTCTGCATGCATCTCCTGGATATTATTTTATTAACTGCTTTCATCGCAACGTGATGTTTACAGAGAGAACAGCTGTGAGGTCCGTGCAGAAAGCAGAGCAGTGTGTATAATATATATCACTCAGTATAACAGGCCTACTCTTTATTTGCTTTAGTTTAGTAGATATCTACAAACAAAGAGTTGATATTTTTCTAAAACCATTTAGTGCTTCACATAATAAAATACACAACGGCTGTAGCCTGATATTATGCTTTAGGAGCTGTAGGTGTGCGTGGTACAGTGTGTAGGTGCGTGTGGTACAGTGTAGATGCGGCGGACAGACAGGTTTCAGTTGGTTTGGTGTCCTCTGCTTACTTTCAATACTTGTAAATAAAACTTTTGGCCCGTAATTTCATTTCCTCATTGTTAAGCGATTGTATGTTATTATGCTGTGAGTGCTCTCATACTTGTTTGATTCGGAAATTGTATATATATATTTACCTATATGTTTGTGTATATGTCCGTATCTGTAGCCTGTTATTGTCTCATTATACCGCACTGTGAATGAATCAAAGTAAATATATAAGTGGTCATGAACACATCTGTCCATCAGACAGAGGGCTGCTGTGCCTCCTGTCATCATTAATGGACGTCTCTTTAAAATGACCGCTCAGAGGAGAGGAGTTCTCATTTCTCTAACCGCCTGCTGCTTCCCCTCCTCTCTCCTCGGGTCCCCTCCTCAGTCCTCCGCTCGCATCTCCTGTGGGCGGGACTAAGTCTCGAGGATAGGAGTCCAGGAGGGGAAATTAGTGAAATGAGAAAGGCCCAATGTGTCTGAAAGTGTGTGGGGAGAAGGCTGATGAATTAGGTGGCAGCATGAGCAATCCTAGCTAGCTTCTTCCTTCCAAACAATCACCAAATGTCTTTTGGGAAGAGATCATGTTCCCCAGGGAATTAAGCCTTTCAATTGATAAAAAACCATGAGCTTTCTTTTATCAACGGCCACAGGATAAAACATTTAATTGTGCACACACAAGTTTTTACAGACTCTGATATTGTTTTCCCACCAGTTGAAAGGCTAAAAAAAGCTAATTATGTTGAAATTGATCATTTCGTCCATGACTTCAGCTTTGTGAGATGCAATTACCATGCAAGCCTCTTGGGGATGCTATTGGCAACATATAAACATATATACCTCTACTTAAACTAGGGGTGGGCGATACTACAAAATCTGGATTCGATCCAATACCAAGTATTTCAGGGCCAGTATCGCCGATACCTATACTTTTTTAAATGAAAAGCGTCTTGTGTACTTTCATATAGGGGAGAGCTGCATGACATGATTTTTGAGCTGAAAGCATCATACATAGACTGAATTCATTTTCATGATTAAAGACAGGACAGTTTTTACAGACAAATAAACTTTTTAAAGTGCAAACATGAAAAATAATAATACAAAGTGGCCACAGTAGCGAACTGCCTTCTTGCACACATCACAGTTCGCTAAGTTTTCATTGACAGTTGTGAAATAGCTCCATACAACGCTACTCTTTCTCTTAGCCATCATGCGTGTGTCGCACTCGCGAGCAGGGCCACCTTAATGCACGGGCTGACCTGGGCTGAAGCCCAGGGGCCTACGGAGATCAGGGGCCTATCATGAGCCAATACATTTTTTTTTTAAATTAAAACGTTTTTTATTTCGGATGTTTTAAAAAGATGTTTAAATAAACAAAGTCTTGGCTTTCAGAATATGAAACCTTTATTTCCAAAATCACACGATAAATACATTTTTAAAGCTTGTAAAGGGAAGAAGATAGCTCTCCCTCGCCACTCTCGCCTCGCTGTTAGCTGTTCCCCTCCCTCCGCTGACATTATGAATCTAAGAGTACAGTAATCATAGATAACACGGCAGGGTCCGTTACAGTTTGTTTTCATCTGATTTCAAATAATCAAAGTATTGGCTTTCAGAATATTAAACTTGTTTCAGCAAATTCAGATGATAAATACAACTTTGAAGCTTCGGCATAATTACAAGCGGAGAACGGAGTAACTTGACGTCACAGCAGGCACAACAACAGCCGGTGTTTCTCGTGAGTGTTTTCCCTGGAAAACAAACACAATACACACAAACGCAAAATTACACACACACACACACACACACACACACACACACACACACACACACACACACACACACACACACACTGTGCGATACAGAAAGTTTAATACAGCGTATTTCTGGTATATTCATTTTTAATGTCATCTAATATATGTGTATTAAAACTTGGATGGACAAGTCAAGTTTTTCCTCTTAATCATAGAGAGGTGTTTTATATTGATGTTCGGATTATGGTCCCATTTTTAAGTCCCCTTTTTAGTAGAAGTACATTTAGCGCAAATGGTCTTTTCTTCCACTTGACTTGTTAATAATCAGGAGGTGTTTTTTTTTTTGGCAATCTATGATCTCTGCGTTAAGTAAAATAATTACCCATTGATAAGTGTTTTAGAGAGTCATTTTGGGCTTTCAAGGGCAGAACTCAGTAGATTGTCTGTAAGAGTTTTCATTATAATCTGGACGCTTAAATTAATGAGAGAAATGTATGTGCGTTCATTTCAAGACTCCTAAAGAGCAGGAGACGAGTAGGTCACACAGAATTAGAGAGCCAATGGTCCTTCTGATTCTGGGTGAGCTGACTTTGGAGTGCAAGGGGAGTTCAGAAATGGCCTTAGGGTATAGGAACAGTTAAGCTTTGTTGGTTAGCTGGTCCTGAGGAGGTCATGAGATGATGACTGGTAAACCTCAACAAATATGGCTTTCTTAGAGAAAGACATGTGACATTGGTGTGATGAGCTGGAGGAAACAGATGTGTGTGTTAAAGATGTTTTTGGGGGAATGTGTGTGCGTTCTGTTAAAGAGTCCTCTGTCTGTGAAATTATATGACTCCAAAGCCTGACTGGGGGACTGCCTAAGGGTAGACACACACACACACACACTGTAAGGAGATGGAATCAACAAACTGCTGACTCATTGCCTAGGCAAACCGGCCAAAGACTCCTCCCAGCTTATGTGTATAAATACTGTAAAGTTTTTATGCTCAGAGCTCTCTTCCTGACTGGCTGTCGTGGTACGTATGTCACCCGGTGGTAGGAATTGAGCCCGGAGTACTGTTGCAGAGTGCTCTGTATGGTGTATTGTGTTTTACCATTAAAGCAGATTATTGTTTAACCCCTTATCCTGGCTGTTTTGAGTTTTCCTTCTTTTAAAACAAACTCATATAGGATCGGCGCGGAGCAGAGATATCTACTGCAACAATTTGGTGACCCCGACGTGATGACGTGGTGACGTCATGAGTGGGTTTTTTTAGAGGAAAGCACGAGCAGCCAGCGGATGGAGGGGGATACCTCGAAATAATTTCTGACAACTAAGGATCCTAAAACTAAAAGGTAAAACGGACGCCTGTTTCTATCAAAGGTCTGTAAATTGGCTAAGCTAAAAGTTAGAGTTGTCAAGGATATTTCCAGGTGTCATTGACGGTATAATGCAATACATATTTTTAGCATAGATAGGTAAGTTATAAATAAATAAAGCAACGAGGTGTTAAGAGTACGGTGAAAGGCCCCGTAGATTTTTCAGAATCATACGGCTAAAACTCGTTAGCTGCACGTGAAGCGATGAGGAGCGTGGGTTTTTTCAGAAATCAAGACGGCTAACTCACGGGGAAGTTCAGTGGTTCTTTAAAAAATATTCCATCCAGAACAAAACAGAATAGTGCTTTCCAGTTTTCATAGGAATCTGCAGTGCATTATATGTTTAAATCCAAGAGTAGAAACGTGAACTTCAAAAGCCATTGAAATTAACGGATTTCTCTTGTTCTGTTGGGTTTAATGCCCATTCTGTTGAAAGAAATATTGCATCTTAAAAGCTGAACAGACAGCGTGGAGGATATATTTAGGTGCATATATATATATATATATATATATATATATATATATATATATATATATTATTGAACACAGGAAAGCCTTAGTCA
Organism: Harpagifer antarcticus; assembly: GCA_902827135.1. Lineage (NCBI taxonomy): Eukaryota > Metazoa > Chordata > Actinopteri > Perciformes > Harpagiferidae > Harpagifer > Harpagifer antarcticus. Next base: position 4,854,960 of record CADEHL010001252.1, on the reverse strand, counting down.
GATAAAGAAATGCGAAGTCATAATGGGAGGAGAAGAAGAAAGAAGAGCGTGAGTTAGGAGCCCCAGTACCAGGGACCCTTAGGGACCAATGGGCTCAAGCAGAAAAATTGATTAGCAGTGGGATTAAAACGGCGGATTGAAAAAATCCTCCACAGATCTCCGTTTCCTACGCAATAAAATGATAGCAGAAGACAGAGTAGGGGCCGACGAGACATTCGGAAATCTGTTTGTTGATTGTTCTGTCTGTTGGTTGTCATTGTTGATTCGTAAAGGCCTTGTTTTGTGTTGCTATATGTTTTGGTATACCATAGTTTAAATGTTAGTTGTTGAAAGAAGCCCCCCTTCTCTTGAAAAGGCTGAGAGCTCCAGTCGGAGCTGGGGTGTCAGTATTTGTCTGTGACAGAATCTCCCCCCTCTTTCTGATTCTGTAGAAGAGTAGACCCTTTGTTTCAATCAGCCAGGAGAGCAGCAGTGTGCATGCTTGCTCTTTTCTCTGATGCCTAAAAATAAAAATTAATAGCTCAACGAGTGATCTGAAGTTGGAATGAATAACAGTGAAAATTAATAAATCAATGTGTGATTTGATGTAGTAAGATATATTGAAATAAATAAGAAACTATACTTTGTTGTTTTTGGCATAGTTTTTGTAGGATACAGTTACGTCACATTGTGGTTTTATGAGAAGTTTTGAGAACTGATTGTTACTATTGCATTGCATTGTGAATTTCGTGGTATTTGTCATTAACTGAGAATTGTACTTAATTATATTTCAAAGGAACTTAATTACATACAGTAACGTTGAGGGAAAGTAAAAAGAGGTTTTTATAAGTTTGTCAGTCAGAAGGAATCTGTTCATGGTTAAGCATGGCAGAGGTGCTGCACAATGTTTGCTCCAGCCAAGACAAAGAGGTGATTGATGAGAGAAGCTTGTGCAGGAGCAGGCAGCCCCAGGGCACAGTAAGGAAGGAGAGAGAGACAAGAGAATTAAGATGTTTGAAAAGATTAGAAAGAGTAAAAGTTATATAAAGTTAACTACTATTCTGGAAAATGTCATATTGTTTTATGAGTAAAAACATGAAATAAAATATATTACTAGATATAAGACCTACATGCTTATCTAGGTTGACAGAAAGCTGCTGTTAACCAGTTTCAGCTGCAACTATCCTATCTGTGTTCTAAAGAGAACATACGTTGCATTTACAATTTATATTAAGAAAGTTCACAATTGATACCATTAAAGACCGTTTTGGATTAATAGGGCGTGTCTGTCATAAACATTAGCGCTTAGATGGAATAAAGTGTTGAAATGTTCTCAAGGGTTTGACTTAGAACTGAAGTAAGGAAGCATAGTGTTTTATGAGAACTGTCATTCCTCCTGGTTTTCAAAGATAAATCATCAGTTTTATGGACTTTGATGGATCATGGTGGAGAATGAAGACTTTTTTTTGGTTTCAAATTAAAGAAGATTTTAAAGATGAAGTTTATTTTATTTTGCTGACTAGAATTTTAGAAGCAGGACACCAACTAGACAAAAGAGATTTTACAATGTAGTTTTACCACTTTTAATAAAGTAAAAGAATCTTGGTACACTACTACCATTAGTTTGTTTTAACATTCACATGTTTCAGCATTCCTGACCATATAGACACTCAGCCATTTTATTTTGTAAGCCTTTGGGGGAGAGATTTAAATTGAGTTTTTCTCCAGTTGCTGATTTGCTGTGATTACAGCAGCACTGGATAGTTGTGCGCCACCTTTGGGTTGTACTCTGAATCAGTGTGTTAAGTGAAAGGTTGCTCACTACAGAAACAGAAGAACTGTGCAAAGAACGCATCTCTGAGGAGATGTTGACATTTTGCTTGGGCCTCATTGTCAAGGCAACAGTGGTGTGAAGAGGAACTGCAAGTGTTTGGGGATCTCTACTGTGCAGAGGACAACATGTGTCTGCTGATTGTGGCACATTGATCCAGAGGTTCCTTCCCCCTCAGGACATCCCAGTGCCAAACAAGAGTTTCATTGATCCAACTGACTACAGCTGCAGAGGACAAGAAATCACTGACTGTTCTCATTATGACAAGATCTTGAGACAGGCTTGTCTCAGACTGTCACAGTTCTGTCTAGGTTTGGGTGTTTTCACTGTTCTCTGTCATGTTTTCCTCCTGTCGTTAGTGTCCCTGTGTGTTCTCCTCCCTCCTCACCTGTGTCTCGTTAGCTAATTGTGTTCACCTGTGGCTCTTGTGTTTTTCTCCTCCCTCCTCACCTGTGTCTCGTTAGCCGATTGTGTTCACCTGTGTCTTGTAATTATCCCTCCCTGTATTTAGTCTTGTCTCGTGCTGTGTTCAGTGTCGGTGCTTCTTTTGTTGGTGACGGACTTCACCGGTGAGTGTTCTGTGTTTGTCTATATTCGTTCCATTTTAGCCTTGAAATAAAGGTTTATCGAAGTTATCTGCGCTTGGGTCCTGCTTCCTTCACTCAACCGTGACAGAAAGCACCGACCAGAGATGGACCCAGCGGATGACCCATTTGAAGTGGAATTACAGCATTTTCATTTGCTTTGGCTTGCTGCTATGATTGGTGGAGGGGAGCGTCCAGTGTTCGGCAGAAGGAGGCCGCTCTGGTAGAGGCGCACCGGTTGGCTATGGAGAAACCGGACTTGGTGAAGTTCTTACCTGACTGGATGTTGAACTTCATCTGGGCGTGTGATTTCCAGCCTGCGGACTATAAACGTCTCGGTGTGTTCCGTCTGGAGTCAACCAGTGCTTCCGCCCCAGTTCCTGCTCCTGTCCAAGAGGCGTTTTCTGGAACTCGGCTGGCTTTTGGAGGTCCACGGAGCCTTCAGGCGGCTTCTAGGAGAAGGAGTCGCAAGTCCAGGCTAGCAATCCGAGCCCCAAGAGTCATGGTTCCGGCTACAGAACCGGCCCACACAGCCATAGTTCCGGCCCCAGTACAGGCCCCAGCAGCCATGGTTCCAGCCCCAGTTCTGGCCCCAGCAGCCATGGTTCCAGCCTTAGCTCTGGCCCCAGCTGTCCTAGTCCCTTCTCTAGTCCCTTCTCCAGTTCCACCTCTAGTCACTTCTCAAGTCCCTCCTCGAGTCACTTCTCTAGTCCCTTCCCTCATCCCATCTCAAGTTCCCTCTCGAGTCTTTTCTCAAGTCCCCTCTCAGGTCCCCTCTCGAGTTCCCTCTCGAGTCTTTTCTCGAGTCCCCTCTCAAGTCAACTCCCCAGTGTCCTCTCGAGTCACCTCCCAAGTCAACTCTCCAGTGTCCTCTCGAGTCCCCTCTCTAGTCCCCTCTCGAGTTCCCTCTCGAGTCACCTCTCAAGTTTCCCCTCAGGTCTCCTCTCGAGTTCCCTCTCAAGTCCCCTCTCAGGTCCCCTCTCAAGTCCCCTCTCAGGTCCCCTCTCGAGTTACCTCTCGAGTTCCTTCTCGAGTCCACTCTCCAGTTTCCTCTCAAGTTCCCTCTCAAGCCCTCTCTCGAGTCCCCACTCAAGCCCCTACTCATGTCCAGTTGGAGGTCCCGCAGACTAGTCTTCTGCCGGGGGTCCTGCCAACCCCATGTCCTGTACCGTTGGAGGTTCCGCTGGGGGTCCTGCCAACCTCATGTCCTGTCCAGTTGGAGGTCCCGCAGACTAGTCTTCTGCCGGGGGTCCTGCCAACCCCATGTCCCGTCCAGTTGGAGGTCCCGCAGACTAGCCCTCTGCCGGGGGTCCTGCCAACCCCATGTCTTGTCCAGTTGGAGGTCCCGCAGACTAGCCCTCTGCCGGGGGTCCTGCCAACCCCATGTCCTGTCCAGTTGGAGGTCCCGCAGACTAGCCCTCTGCCGGGGGTCCTGCCAACCCCATGTCTTGTCCCGTTGGAGGCCCCGCCGACTACTCTCCTGCCGGGGGTCCTGCCAACCCTATGTCCTGTTCCGTTGGAGGCCCCGCCGACTACTCTCCTGCCGGGGGTCCTGCCAACCCTGTGTCCTGTCCCGTTGGAGGCCCCGCCGACTACTCTCCTGCCGGGGGTCCTGCCAACCCTATGTCCTGTTCCGTTGGAGGCCCCGCCGACTACTCTCCTGCCGGGGGTCCTGCCAACCCTGTGTCCTGTCCCGTTGGAGGCCCCGCCGACTACTCTCCTGCCGGGGGTCCTGCCAACCCTGTGTCCTGTCCCGTTGGAGGCCCCGCCGACTACTCTCCTGCCGGGGGTCCTGCCAACCCTATGTCCTGTCCCGTTGGAGGCCCCGCCGACTACTCTCCTGCCGGGGGTCCTGCCAACCCCATGTCCTGTCCCGTTGGAGGCCCCGCCGACTACTCTCCTGCCGGGGTTCCTGCCAACCCCGTGTCCTGTCCCGTTGGAGGTCCCGCCGACTACTCTCCTGCCGGGGGTCCTGCCAACCCTATGTCCTGTTCCGTTGGAGGTCCCGCCGTCTACTCACCTGCCGGGGGTACTGCCAACCCTGTGTCCTGTGCCGTTGGAGGTCCCGCCGTCTACTCTCCTGCCGGGGGGTACTGCCAACCTTTTGTCCTGTCTCGTCGGAGGTCCCGCCAACCGCTCTCCTGCTGGGGGTCCTGCCAACTCCTGGTCCTCTTCCGTGGGGGATCCTGCCGAAGCCTGTCCCGCCGGCTCCGGTTCCTGTCCGGCCGACACCGGGTCCTGCCCGGCCTCCGGAGCTGTCTGGTCTTCGCCCTCGATCCCGACCCTCTGTGAGCCGCGGTCTTCGTCCGCGGGCCCGGCCTCCTGACTCTTCCTGCCGCTGCCTTCGCCCTCATGCTCGGCCCCCTGAGTTCACCCGCTGTGGCCTTCGTCCCACCATGGACTCTGCCTTGCCCCCAGGCCGTCCGCCCGAGTCCCCCTTCTCGGCTTCTGCCGTGCCCCCGGGCCGTCCGCCCGAGATCCCTTCCTGGTCCCCTACTGGGCTCCTGGGCGGTCAGCTTAGTCCCGTCCTCCGGACCCCCTCCACCCACCCTGCTGGACTTTTTTGGATTTTTGTGTTGGGGTTTAGGGACGTCTGGAATCCGTCCCTTGAGGGGGGGGTTCTGTCACAGTTCTGTCTAGGTTTGGGTGTTTTCACTGTTCTCTGTCATGTTTTCCTCCTGTCGTTAGTGTCCCTGTGTGTTCTCCTCCCTCCTCACCTGTGTCTCGTTAGCTAATTGTGTTCACCTGTGGCTCTTGTGTTTTTCTCCTCCCTCCTCACCTGTGTCTCGTTAGCCGATTGTGTTCACCTGTGTCTTGTAATTATCCCTCCCTGTATTTAGTCTTGTCTCGTGCTGTGTTCAGTGTCGGTGCTTCTTTTGTTGGTGACGGACTTCACCGGTGAGTGTTCTGTGTTTGTCTATATTCGTTCCATTTTAGCCTTGAAATAAAGGTTTATCGAAGTTATCTGCGCTTGGGTCCTGCTTCCTTCACTCAACCGTGACACAGACTGGTCACACTCTGAATAAATTATGCAATGATTTGACAGCATAACTGTGTAAGAGTTTTCCAGAGGGTGGTGTACAACATTAGGTTTAGTGTTTTAGATGGGAGGCTGCTTGTTTAAATGATGGTCTGGAATGCTGAAAATATTAAAGTTTATTATTCTTGTTTAGCAAACAAGACATCTGATTATTATGTCACACATAATAATCTTGACATAGAAACTAGCTATGAGTAAAACGAGTGGTTTTTATACCATTGTTATCATGAACTAAAAATAAATAGGGAAATAGTATCTTGTTAAAGATGAATGGATTTCATATCCTAGAGAGGATTAGTTATTGTGAATATTCCACAAGGTATATACTAATGTATTTTAAAGAAACAAATTTAAAGAAATTGAATTGACTTGATAAATAAGTAAAGATAAAAAGTTGTATTACCCATGAATTAATCAATTGGTAAATAAAAAATAGAGTAAAAGTAGAAACAGCACATTTGATTTTGTAGAAGCCATATAATTGGAAGGAATGTGGGGTCACTGAACCCATCCTACTGTGATTCTTAGGTCTTACTTGCAGCTTCACAGGGAGCGCAAGGCATCATCTTATGAGTTTTAAAGACATGCTTCTCCACCTTCAAAGGGACATCCATTTTCTACCATAGGAGGGCTTTAGGATGGAAATATGAAATAACTTCTGTTTTTGGATCCATGATAAAGTAGGGAGTAGTTGTTTCATGTTCGGACACCCTGGGTTCCACACACTGCTAAAGAATTTAACATTGTTTTTAAGTAGACCAGAATTGAAGATAAATGGGTTTAATGAGCTATGAAATGCAGAGCTACACAGATCCTAGTAATGTTTTGACACAAGATAATAATTAAGTACACAAGTTTCTGAAGTAGATCTATTAGACATTTTAATATAGATTAGGTGTTAATAAACTGCGGTAGTAATACTATAAGGAAGTGACATGTTTTGGCTAACACTTTTCAGGGAATGTGGGGAACACCTGTTCCGATGAAAAGTTAGATATATCTTGAAAATTATAGTTATAATCGTGAATTAATTAATGATGGCGCTCCATATATGACAGATTTTTGTAGACAAAGGATACTGGCCTATGCTGAAATATCAAAGTCTCTGCAGAGCACGAAACATGGCCAAAAATACTGAGGCCAACTGACCTTTGACCCTGACTGACAGTGTAACTTGAGAAGACACTGTCAATGACTGACTCTGGCGTGACTGACCAAACTTGACTTTACAACCTGACAGTGTGAGTGTGAGCGTGAGTGTATGTCTGCATGTGATCAGTGCAACTGCATGATTTAAAACAATGACTAATCAAGCATGCTTTTGGACTAACACATTATTCTGGGGCTCCGTGGGAAATGAGGTTTCCTACAATTCCACAAAAATTGGAAAACCGTACAGGTGACCCGTTTCTAATCTACTTGATATTTCACTCCCACAGGAGGTGGCAGTTTGCAGAATGTGAAACTCAAACTAAAACATGAAGATTCTGTTTCTTTTAGGACTGAAGGATGGAGAGAAACACTTAATTTCACTGAAGTGTTTACTGTGGAAAATGATTGATGTATATTTGGGAAAAATGTTGGGTATTTTTTATAATCCCTTATTACCTGAAGGTTTTCTTCCCATACAGGATTTTGGTTACACATGAGTTATGTGTAAAAAGGGGGAGTGTAAACTTTACAATGTACATTTTTCATTTAGGGACTGAAAGGAACCTTCTGCCCCAACTCGGATGTTCAATCTGACCATTGATTGACAGTTTTAGAATGGACCTGCTCCATATCTGGGGATAAGATACTGTTTGATGAATGTTGACATGTTTACATGTTACAATATTGATCGAGTTATAACAGGTAACATAGATGTAGAATCAGTGGCCAAGGGGCTACTGTGAGAGATGTAATTTCAGAATGGAATACTGAGGAAGTTGACCGGTGAGTAATGTTTCAACAGGTATTAAAGTAACTGAGGTTTGAAATGTACAAAGAACATATTACAGTTAAAGCTAAAACATTGTAATGTAATGAGACCAAATGTAATTTAGACAACATCATGTAATTAGCCTGGTAAAGAAGTAAAAGCCATAGACTTTATTGTTTAGGTCATTATGGGGATATACATTTCATCTAAATTCATAATGGAAAGACATTTGATGACAGTTTGTTGAAATTTTGTATTCAGTTTTTCAGCTTGATAATATCTAAGCACTGACCGGTAGAAGCAGTATCACCAGGAAATCATTCACTTTGTCAGTATCATGATTTTGGTTGTTTCTGAATCCATAACATTGGTGTGTTTCTTTACCAGAAACATTAGCAGTTCATATTATATTTAGATTTTAAATGGGATCTCAGGGATTTCATTAAGAATAACACAGACGCTTGTCAGAAACTCAGAGCTATTGAAATATGTTATTTGGTTCACCTAGAGATGTTGGAGTTTTGTTTTGTTGCCACAGGTCAAGTATTAAGATTCTGAAGCTGCACTGGCAGATAGGAGGTCTACAATTAATTTAGAAAACCTGTTCACAGACGGCTGTTGTTTTAAGAGACCCCGCCAACAGGCTCCAAGCTGCTTACGCAATGGTGGGTCAAACAGCGGAGGGCCCCGGAGCCCTGAGCGTAGGCTTGAGGGATTTGTATCAGATTTCTCCACACAGGTTGGTGATGCCAAAGGGGGACACGAGACGCAGGAGGCGGACACAGCAGAGTTCGTCTGGCTGAAGGTCATCAGGACAAAGTGGCTCAACCCCAGGCTCTCCGGCCCCGACCGAGTGACCCAGCGGATCTCTCATGCCGTCCGCGTGGGAGGAAAGGGGGACAGCTCGTACCACGGGAGCCAGTGTGCGGCGAGGAAACCACCTGCTAGGACCGGGGAGGACATCAGGATGGACGTGATCCTCGCAGAGGAGGTCGACTCGGAAGCTGTCATCAGTGGACGGGAGGAGCAGGATCCTGAGGACATCCCTACAGCAGACTACTCGGAAGCGGCTGTCAGCGGACAAAGGGGGACTTGTCGAGGCAGCAGAGGAGTCTACTTCTCTCTGATCAGTTCCACCAGTGAAAGGAAAGCCGCATCTCCCCCTCCCTATCAGCTGCCCCTTGTTGGCGTATTTCTCTGAGGGGGGGGGGGGGGGCTGATGATTCACTACACAAGGAGACTGCTTTCTAGCGCTCAGGTTCCACCTCTGATGGTTCCTTCACGACCATGGACAGTTGTGTTCTGTTCTCGAAGGTTTCAAGTACTCTAAATCCCAGCTTCGGATGGATTTATACAATATTTGGGGGACGGACACAGTGGAAAAGAATGACAGTAGTTATGTTTCAAGTGCCTTGTGTAAGTTGGTCTCTTAAGAGGGAGACCAAAAGAGGGAATTGTGCAATACAGAAAGTTTAATACAGCGTATTTCTGGTATATTCATTTTTAATGTCATCTAATATATGTGTATTAAAACTTGGATGGACAAGTCAAGTTTTTCCTCTTAATCATAGAGAGGTGTTTTATATTGATGTTCGGATTATGGTCCCATTTTTAAGTCCCCTTTTTAGTAGAAGTACATTTAGCGCAAATGGTCTTTTCTTCCACTTGACTTGTTAATAATCAGGAGGTGGTTTTTTGACTATTTTGTGAGTAGGTAAGGATACAGGGCAATCTATGATCTCTGCGTTAAGTAAAATAATTACCCATTGATAAGTGTTTTAGAGAGTCATTTTGGGCTTTCAAGGGCAGAACTCAGTAGATTGTCTGTAAGAGTTTTCATTATAATCTGGACGCTTAAATTAATGAGAGAAATGTATGTGCGTTCATTTCAAGACTCCTAAAGAGCAGGAGACGAGTAGGTCACACACAATTAGAGAGACAATGGTCCTTCTGATTCTGGGTGAGCTGACTTTGGAGTGCAAGGGGAGTTCAGAAATGGCCTTAGGGTATAGGAACAGTTAAGCTTTGTTGGTTAGCTGGTCCTGAGGAGGTCATGAGATGATGACTGGTAAACCTCAACAAATATGGCTTTCTTAGAGAAAGACATGTGACATTGGTGTGATGAGCTGGAGGAAACAGATGTGTGTGTTAAAGATGTTTTCGGGGGAATGTGTGTGCATTCTGTTAAAGAGTCCTCTGTCTGTGAAATTATATGACTCCAAAGCCTGACTGGGGGACTGCCTAAGGGTAGACACACACACACACACACACACTGTAAGGAGATGGAATCAACAAACTGCTGACTCATTGCCTAGGCAAACCGGCCAAAGACTCCTCCCAGCTTATGTGTATAAATACTGTAAAGTTTTTATGCTCAGAGCTCTCTTCCTGACTGGCTGTCGTGGTACGTATGTCACCCGGTGGTAGGAATTGAGCCCGGAGTACTGTTGCAGAGTGCTCTGTATGGTGTATTGTGTTTTACCATTAAAGCAGATTATTGTTTAACCCCTTATCCTGGCTGTTTTGAGTTTTGAGTTTTCCTTCTTTTAAAACAAACTCATATAGGATCGGCGCAGAGCAGAGATATCTACTGCAACAACACACACACACACACACACACACACACACACACACACACACACACACACACACACGTGAGCTTCCCCCAGACCAGTAATCCAAACGAAAATATCTTCCCTCCATACTATTTTGATCATTTGCTCCGCTAATCAATCAGATCGATGGATTCCAGAGATGTTTCTCAGAAATGATGACTCCGTAACAGTCAGTGGGCACCACTTAACAGCCAATCAGAATGAGAATATGTTTCACATGTGACTTATTCAAATTGCGAGTGATGGAGTGACAGATGAAGGTTGTTTAGGAGAAAAAGTTTCAGAAGAAAAAGTTTGAGAGTGGCGCTCGGAAAAGGAAATTGTTGAGGGAAAAGGAGTTTCGAGACAAGCAGCTATTACAAAACATGCCGAAGCTTACAGGTTATTTTAAACCTGTAGGCCAGGATGAGGAGGGAGGACAGATGAGTTCTGTACCGAGCGGCAGTGGTGCCGGCCGCGGGGCCTCGGAGCCAAGTAGGCCGTCTGGTTCTGATAGCGATGGAGTAGCGGGAGACAGGAGGGATGTTGGAGGGCCTGATGGCAGGTTAAGGCGGGCTTGCTCGCGAGTCGCTGGCTGGTGCTGTCCTGCTGCTGTCCTGCTGGCTGCTGTCAGTCAGCTTGATAATCGGCCGTCAGGCAGGGAGCGCGCTGCGTGTGCGTGAGCCTCGAGGAGAGGAGGACAGCAGTGGAGAGAGAAGAAAAGAGCGCATATACTTGTGTTCGTCTGCACTCTGCACATCGTTGTTAATGAAATTGACGAGTAGAGGAGAGGAAAGAAAAAAGTATAAAAGTATCGATCCTATTGGCTCTAGTATCGATATTTTAAAACGTAATGTAATATCGGAAGTATCGATATTTTGGGATCGATCCGCCCACCCCTAACTTAAACCAGATGTTAACTTTACATGTGTCTTTGTGTCATCTGGAAGCATCACACATCTCAAGATTGTGTTTGTCTTCTCATGTTCAGATCATACATAGTAATATGTGTAGCGTGTGGCCCATGATGAAGCCTTTAATTTCTCACTGCAGAGCTCAGTCTAATCCACAGAGCCCTGAGGAGCTATTAAATGTTGATTTATTTCCCTCTCCAACAGCTCTGCACACTGAGACTGGAGAGGAGCTCATGATGTACTACTGCAGCTATTTAAACCACTGTTTAAACACTGGTTTAAAATTATGGAAAGGGAAGTTAGAAATTAGCATCAGTTTGATTCCAGCCTGCCAGCCTTGTTCCAGACACACAGACAAACTCCACACCTGTTTAAAGGGCTACAATAAAAAGGTACATACAAAGAGAGAAGTTTGGTTTAAGGAAACATTTAATTAGAAAATAATTTTGTGATCCACAAAACATGAAATTGGGAACACCATACAGTAGGTGTTACAAAGTTGACTGAACCTCTCAAAATTCAATGAAAGTAAAAGTACCAGTGTAGGAATACTTTCTTACAAGTAAAAGTCCTGTATATAAAATGTGACTGAAAGTAGAAAAAGTATTAGCATCAAATTATAGTTAAAGTAACAAAAGTAAAAGTAGTCATTGTGCAGATTGGTCCATTTCATAATAGTAAATGTGACCCGCTCTATCGAAATCAGTCGGAAGTCGCAACGGCTCATTTAAAAATAGACATGGATTTGCGTAAAAAAATAGTTGTTCGGGTGTTTTGTTTGATTTTAAATAAACAAAGTCTTGGCTTTTAGAATATGAAACTTTTATTTCCAAAATCACACGATAAATACATGTTTGAAGCTTCTAAAGGGACGAAGACAGCTCTCACTCGCACTCTGCTGTTCCGCAGCGCAGCTCTCCCTCTCTCCGGCTGAAATTATGAATGTAAGCGTATAGTAATCATAGATAACACGGCAGGGTCCGTTACAGTTTGTTTTTATCTGATTTCAATTAAACAAAGTCTTGGCTTTCAGAATATTAAACTTGTTTTGGCAAATTCAGATGATAAATACAACTTTGAAGCTTCGGCATAATTACAACAGCCGGTGTTTCTCGTGAGTGTTTTCCCCTGGAAACAAACACAATACACACAAACGCAAAAATACACACACACACACACACGCACTCGCGAGCTTCCCCCAGATCAGTAATCCAAACGAAAATAGTTTCCCTCCGTACTACTTTGATCATTTGCTCCGCTAATAATCAATCAGATCGATGGATTCCAGAGAAGAGGAAACTTTGATGGCCTTTTTCTAAAAATGATGACTTGGTGACAGTCATTATATAATGTGACATACAAAAACAATTCTGATATCATTAGAAAGCTAGAAATCTCCTCTTTCCAACAGTGTATACAACTCAATGTGCCTTCGGGTCAATGCGACTGATTTCGATAGAGCAGGTCACATACATGATTTGTTTTATAATGATTGATCATGAAAGTGTTATCAAAGCTGGTGAAGCTGCAGCTAGTTTGAATGACTTTGTATACTGCAGGGGAGCTGGTGAATTTACTCCAGGTGGAACTAAAGTCTGATTTAAGAGTTGGTTATATTTCACATCAATAATCCATATCTGTAAAGTAACTAAAGGTATTCAATAAATGTAGTGGAGTGAACGTAACCATTTTACTCAGAATATTGCATTTCATGGGTCCTAACAATATAGTATTACAGGAATCCAAAATAGTTATTTTGTATACAATGCAATACAAAGTGCCGCGTGGCTGCTCTGCACTCTCTGGTCAGCCAACATGACCTGATGCAGGCTTTGCATGGTTAACATTCATGAGGTTTGAAACAGGGAGAGCAATTACCATTCTTAACTGCTCAAAATTATACTGGTCCTGACTTCTGAGAGAAACACCTCTATCAAAGCATAAACCTGTCTATTCCACTCACAACATACTACGGTACACTTAATATAACACCTGTTGACCATCTCTAATACCTCATTCACACCAAAGGTGTTTCGGGGCCGGTTCGGAGCTGGAGCTTGAAAAGCACCGGGTTTTCCTCTTCACACCACAGCGGAGCAGTCTCTTAGCTCCGGAGAAAAAAAAAAAATTGTCCGGCCAGAGCAAAAGCCCCACATACGTCACGCTTACGTCGAGGCGGGGGCAGGGGCAGGGGCGGGATCAACTCCTGAACAATAACAAGAAGCCGGCGTTGTATCCAGTTTGTACACAACGATGGAGAAACTTAACAAGCAGCAGTGGTCCACTGAAGAGACCAGCTACCTACTGGGAATCTGGTCATCCGAAGAGGTACAGAGGAAGCTGGAGCACAATCGGCTATTGTTGTTGTTGTCGGTGTCAGCTGTGAGGGGTTTCCGTGCGGTTTGGCTTTATGAAGCAGGCACGCAAACGGTTACGTCATGACGCAAACGATGACGCAATGACGCAGCACCAGTCGGACTCTGGGCGGTGTGAAAAGAGCCTCCGCTAAACCGAAGAACCGGTTCTGAATCTGAAAAGCTCTAGCACGGAGCTTGAACCGGAGTTTCGTTGGTGTGAATGAGGTACCAGAAACACACAGAATGTCCAGACAACATGTGTATTCAAACCAGTGGCGAGCCGTGACTTTTATACCTAGGCCCTCTGACCCCCCACTTCCCTCGAAAAAAAAGAAGAGATATTACATCACAGCGTATACTTCAGCGGAATATCAAAACAGCGGCCCGGGGTGCAAAACGCATCAATGACAGCGACCCTCTACCACACAAAACAACACCATTTATATAAACACCTATCATGACAGGGCACCCACAGCCAAGTAACAATTACAAATGAATTAAGTCGGCACGGTGACCCACATTGAAAATGACTTAGGCCTACCTTTGATGATCAAATCACTTAAACACAAAGTCCATCCTCCTGTCCTTTTGTTTGAAGCACTTGATGGCGGGTCATGCAGCTGATCCTTTGCCACTCCAATTTATCATTGTAACTCAATCTTGAAAATGACTCGGTTAATAATTTCACTATCATATATATATATAACGAACTTATGCTAATCATAAATCTATCGGTTTTTTGTTTTTTTTAAATATTATTTTTTAGAATATCTTAGGCTCTCACAGAGAGCCTAGAGGGCCCTGACGGCTCGCCACTGATTAAAAAAGGTGTGTCACGTGCTGAACATGATGCAAGATGGCTTGAAATACCAACCAACAGAATATACTAATACTGACAGACAGAGGCGCGGGAAGGTATTTTGAGTGGGGGTGCTGAGGTGCTGGACTCCAGTGAACACTATTACGGGCACTATAGAGCACGCACAAAAGCACTCCCCACACGCAAACACACAGTACACCCGCGACTGTTACAATGAAGGCTCGATAATCAGCTCACGGCATATAGGCAGGGGTAAAACTGCGGTCAAGCCAGCCTCCACTCGGGAAAACTTGGTCAAGCCAGCCGGCACGTGATATTGCGGTGCGCGAATATCCTATGCATTACGGTAGAATCCTGGAAACACTGCCTCTGTGTTTAGATGAGAATAAAACAAAAACTGTCCAGTATCAAAGACTCATTTCACTTCAGGGTCATAGCAGGACATCTCATCTAGTCACTTAGAAAAAAATCAGGACATTCTGATGTCTCATCTAAAAACAGGGATGATAGCTCTTATATTTGACTTCAAAGGTATTTTATTTTGAAACTCTACATCAGAATTTCCTGATTTTTTCGAAGTGACTAGATGGGGTGTCCTGCCATCACCCTGGAGTGAGATGAGTCTTTGATACTGGACAGTTTTTGTTTTATTCTCATCTAAACACAGAGGCAGTGTTTCCATGATTCTACCGTAATGCATAGGATATTCGCGCACCGCAATATCATGTGCGGGCTGGCTTGACCAAGTTTTCCCGAGTGGAGGCTGGCTTGACCGCATTGGGGTAAAGTGCTATTTTTTACGAGTGGGGAGCGGACCTCACCTCCTCCTCCGCGGCAGGCAGGGGAGCTCCGCACCCCCTGCCTGCCGCTAGGGGGTGCTGCAGCGCCCTCAGCACCCCCCTTCCCGCGCCAATGCTGACAGAAACAACATGTAAGTGTGTGTGTGAATCTGCGTTCAGATATAGTGACCACAATAGCCTTGCATTTGTGCCAGATGCAGTTACAAATCTTAACAGATGATATTAGATATTCGACATAAAAAAATATGGTTGAATTTTGAAGAAAGCCGTGATCTTCTGAATTAGCATTGATTACCATTATAGCCTACTGTATCTGGACAGTAGTTAAAAAAAGGCTTTGCCGATTTGGACAATTTGGAGTGGTTTTGGGGATACTGAGTAAATATTTTCATTTTCAGTATCAAAATGGCAGTTTTAACCTTAAAATGCCAATATTTGTGGATGGATTTGTCATAAATTGTGGTCGATTTTGAATATTAAGGGGACTCTGGATCATTTGGATTGGACAGATTGCCTCTTTTTTGACAAGTAATTGCACACAGTAGAGACCAGCTGCTGATTTTGCGGCAAGTCAAAGTCTTGATCTTAATCGCCTGCCACGTGTCTTTGGTGATGTTAAGGTGTTTCTCCACTCTGTCCTGGTGCCTCTGTTTTGCCTTCTTGATGTCAGATTTTCTTTTCTTTTGACACCACATCATGAACACATTTGCTGGTATATGATGGCACTAATCTTGCAGCATCTCTGAACACATGCCAGTCTGGGGATTCAAACCAGTCCTGAGCAGCAGCTCCATGGTAACCATCACTTGCTCACTAGTGCCACCAAAGCATTGCTCATTATTTGTTTAACACTTTAGTGAAACAAGCAATCAGAAAAGAGTTGTTTTTTTAAGAGTTATCGGTTGAAAGTACAGATGTAGCACCTCATTTCAGACTCCAGTTTACAGCTACCTGCCTAAGACCAGTATCGAGGAATGTTAAGCCCTCCCACTATTTTCCAAGAGGGCATTGCCAGATTTTCAATTTCAGGTTTTAACCAGGAGATGGCGCTTCATTCACAAATACAGAAAGACCACTTTCAGTTGTGTTTTGAAGAGCATTTGAACACATCAATATTTTAGATCAAATAAAGTATATCTAATCTTGTAATTCAATAATATATCGTCTTTATATATTAAATAATCATAATAATAATGTAAATGTTTACATTACACTTCTTTATTTGTTATGCTCATACCTTTACCTTTACAATCGTTTGCTTTAATATGCAGTATATTTTTTGTATATTTTTGTGTTTGCTTCCTCCTGCTCTCTTTCGGACACATACTGTATGATTTATTATTATTATTATTAATATGAAGATATTATTAAGATAAGATAAGATGTTACTTTATTGATTGAACATTTTAGTTTAGAATGTGCTGTCCCACGGTAATTCAGAAGGCTCACAGGTCACATTCCGACCATTAAGGGTTAGATGAAGATGATGATTAAATTAGGATTACAAATCGAGAGCCGGGCTGCATTTCCTCCCGTTCGTTTTTTTTCGACTAAACAACATTATTTTTTTAAATAACAACATGGTGATGTTTTGTAAATGATTACATGTCTCTTATTTAGCACAGAGTATGATATCCGTGACATATGAATCTTAACAAAGTTCCGCTGTACATCCAACGTACTGTATCTGACTTTATTTCACATGAGCTCCAGTGTGGAACCCCACTGCACCCCCTGGTGGATAAATGATCCATTGCAGCTGGCTTCATTATAATTACATTTATTTATCACGGGGGAGGTCTCAAGTCAAGCTGGAGGTTTTCCCTTGAGCGAGGGCAGATCACATACCAATCACGGCCCTCGCGTTTCAAACTGTCTGAAATGAAGCGCTACATCTGTATGAATCCACTAACTGAGTCATGGCAAATTATTGCTACTCAAGATAATCAACGATTTAACAGCTTTATGCAACAGAGGAATCTAGATGTCCATCTGACTGCTAAATTGTTCCTAAACACTCACTGCCAATCGTTCATCTTTTCTCTATTTGCAGCTTTGTGTTTTTAAGTTGTGTTCATTTGTGTCTCTTTTATTGCGTTGTATGTGTGTCCTTAACTTGCAATGTGCTGACCTGTCATTTCCGTCATGGAAGTGACTAACAGTGAGATCCAAATAATAGTCAAAGTATTTTTTTGCACAAGGGCCCCTACAGTTATGACAATGAAACATAAACCAGGTCCATGAAAGCTGATCAAAGTTCCATCAGAAGACCATTGTTATGATCGCGGAACAGGTAGGACACAAATGCAGACTACAAAAAGGTAAGAGGTCTATAAACAAAAGGCGAGCTTTATTTTCAAAGCTGAAGATCAAAAAACATGGCATGGATAACTTGGGTAACACAAGGAAAATACTTCACCAAAAAGCTGACCATGACTGACATGGAGGCTCTCAGGCCTTCTAGTTAGAGCGGAGCACGACTCCTGACTTTTCCGTGTGTTTTGGTTTTATATTTGCTGTTGCAATGACTGTCTTTTGTTGTTATTGTCCTGTAGTAAAGTGTTTTTATTACATGTACAGCACTTTGGCTCGACCAAACATCGTTTTTAAATGTGCTATAAAAATAAAACTTGATTTGATTTGATTTGATGGAGGGAGACAGGAAAACACAGGGAAAGACAAGACTAAATACAGAGAGGGGTAATCATGGAACGAGAAACAGCTGGGTAAGGGAGGCAGAAACACAAGGGCAACAGGTGAACACAATGAGACAATCAGACACAGGAGGAAAACAAGAGACAGGGAGAACAGAACAGCAAAACAAAACCCATTACCAGACAGACAAAACTAAAACCGTGACATAACACCAAGATCGTGACAACCATGAAATAAAAGCTCTGGAAAACTCTGGAAAGTTTGGAATGAAGTGGAATAAAACACAACATTAACAATAATAAAACATACATAATCGAAAACTTTTCTTGGTAGGTTGGTTAACCTGATTCAGTAATGATGCTGAGACAATCCTGCTCTCTGGTGTAAAGAAACATTCTCAGTCTGGATTGTTCTCCTTAAACAAAGCTTCGTTAACATTCCAGACATTGACCAGCGGTGATAAACACTCCACCTGCCATTGAAATTCTCCTCACGCCACATTCCCTGGGAGGTTTATTCTCTTGTTCATGCTGTATTTACAGAGGCAGCAGGCTATTAGACAGTAAACCGATGTAAGCAATCAAGCCTATGGTTAGGTTTGCCCAACAACTGGCACATAATCTAATCTTGACTCAGAGCCTCAGGGTAGGGAAAAGCTGACTTTGGTTGTTTGAAAAGCATTTTTCCTATTGTTATGAATATAAATTGTATTTCCACACAAGACAAAAGCAGGACACAAAAGATAATTGTTATGTTATATAACGCATAGGACAAAAGGAAAGCACAAGCTTTCCCCTTATTTAATTTATATTGTTCCTCTTTGTCTATTAAAAACTCTATTAAAATGTAAAGCTCCGGCGCTGGTGTGTCAGCTTGGTTTGAGGAAAATATTACTGATTGAAGTGCATTTGCACTTTAGAGTCCAATAATTCCAAAATGTCAAGAAGGAGATCAGCAATGATGGACAAATCTGACTAACGTTTAGGAACCACTGGAGGAAAGTAATGGATGATGGGACTTGACACAGTGGCTGCACAGCATGACATCATACGTGGCTCTGTAAAGCTGAGAGAAACAACACACAGCCTTATTAAAATAGCCCACAACATAAATACCCCACTAAGAGATCAAATTAAGTATATTACTAACTCTTAACCTGTTAAGCACTGAGCCTGTTTTTCAGGTCTCAGGCTCGAAAATGACATTCCCAGAACAAATGACCATAACTTCCCTTCTAAAAGGGTTACATTAATAATCTTTTTTCTCAAAGTAATGATAAACCTGTGAGTTGGATGTAGAAAAGTCAGAATCAATATAGATGTTTTTTTATTTTAAAAGAAATTCAGATTGAACATAGTAAAAAACTGTAAATTATAGTGTCCGTCCAAAAATATTTTTTTACTTATAGTGAAAACTATCCTTGGATGATGAAGGTAGACTAAAAGCTTTAGGAATCCAAAGTACAACATAAAATAAGTACCCTGTATCAAGATTGATGCAAAACAAGTGACATTTGACCTTTTTAGAGAGGTTTAGCAAAACAAACTCCACCTCTGAGGTGATTTGGGTGGAAATGGTCGTTTTTACCGTTTCTCTGGAACCCCTTGGTAGATTTTGGTGATTGACATCTCTTTTTGACCGTTAGAGCCAATAGAATCGAAAGGGAATTTCCTCATACACACACACACATCTTACCATTGAGAAATGAGACGCAGTTTTGCATGAACTAACCTATCTCTCGCTCTGACATCTGGAAACGGAAAAGCAGGTTTATTTCTTATGGATTATCAGAAATAATTTCAAATGGAACCTATGGATTAACTTCAGCAGCGTTTCTATCGTTTTAATGCCAATGAAGACCATGACAAAGGTGAGCCATTTTTAGCTACCTAGCTAATCCTTATTACCTTCATTATTTCTCCAAAAGAACCGATAAGAGTACCGTTAAAAGACCGGATCTATAAGCGGTATTGATAAAAGTAGTAGTACAGTTAAAACCTTAGCGTATTTTATGTAAAATCAACTCACTGGTTATGGCTTATTGGCCATGAATGCCAGTTTAACTCCTAAAACTAGAGGCTTGCATGCCAGCTAATGTCAGAGTTGTTGAAACTAGATGTGATTGTATTATGTAAGCTTATCTTTTGTATTTGTTCCTCTCCCTTTTCTTTTTTTTAGACATTTATTTTCTCCAGCAGTGAGTGTCTGCAGTCAAAGTACACCAATAATGACTACAGATGTAGCGCTTCATTTCAGACGCCTACCCGTGCGGGTCCGTGATCTGCACGGGGTGGGCCCCTGCTGAAAAGGAAAAAAACCCCCCGCAGGACTTGATACGCCCCCTTGATAAATAAATATAATTTTAATGAAACCAGCTGCAATGGATCATGGATCCATCAGGGGGAGCCGTGAAAAGCTGCCACACTGGAACTCATGTGAAATAAACAGCTGATAGATCTACAGGTATCTGATCGGATATTTTTTAAGATCCATATGTCACGGATAGGATCATATTCTGTGCTAAATAAGAGACATGTAATCATTTACAAAACATCACCATGTTTTTATTTAACAAAATAATGTTGTTTAATTCACGTAGGTGTAAGTACAAAACCATCGCTATGTTTTTTCATCAGGAAATGCAGCCCGGCTCAAACAAAAGATTTCCTATCATCATCCTCACGATCATTTAATGTATCATATGTTCGCAAATTGAAATGAATGCACTAATACATGTAGTTTATTCCACGTGAGTTTACAACAACAAAAATAATCGCTTTGTTTTTATATCACATCCGATCGGAGGAAAATTAAACACGGCTCTCACTACCGATAATCCTAATCCCACGGGCAAACAATAATATGGACAGTGTTAATAGTTTACTGTATTATTAGTGTCTAATATTACTGCTATAACAATCACACATTGAGTTGTTGAAATCAGACCGTTGTTTTTTTTTTTAAACAGTCTGAATGAAACGCATTACTGTAACGCAACTACCCTTTGCGGTAACTAATAACCTTACTAGTTACCTATTCCCATTCAGTAACGCCGTTATAGTTACTGTGATTTAAATGGGTGCGTTACTGCGTTACATTATGTGATGGAACTGAACCGAATCTCCCTGCGGATGTAGTTTACAGGCGAATACAGCGATCTCCTCTCACAGTACCATGAAAAAGTGAAAGTAACCAGAGAGGAGTGATGATTGGTTAACGCGGGGTAACATTTCAGGGTAAGCCAATCAGAGACAGAGTTGTGCGGGTCTTGCCTTATGGGGAAAATACACAGACACACAAACACTTGCTAACACACACACACACACACACACACACTATGGCAGATGCAACTATCAGCGAGAGCAGCAGCGCATTTACAACTTGGAGATATAACCACTATTTTCAATTTGTGGGGATAAAGGACGCAGAAAATATTATGGTCAAATGTAAACTGTGTGCAGGACAAAAAGCATTGTCCACATCAAAAAACAGCAATGCCAATCTCCTGAAGCACCTAACTAATGTACATGAGGCTATAAAACTAGTTGCCAAAGACCCCACCGTCTCAACCACCGACAGTGACCCAGATGGAGCAACACCATCTAAACAGCGAAAAAACGATTTTTTTAAATCGCCACATGTCACCCAGAGTCAACTAAATGCAGAGGTGTTCATCAGTGGCCCTCTACCGCCAGTCAGAAGAGGAGTGGAGAGATTCAGCAGATTGTTTGCACTGAACACCTGGCTTTCAACTGTCTGTATTGACCATTCTGTCAATTTTATTGACAACTTTAACTTTTTCTGGGACCGCAGACATCTTTTTAAGGCAAATGGAGTTTGTCTGAACAAGTCAGGAGTGAAATTGTTTATCTCTAACGTATTCAACTGCCTACGTCATCAATCTGTTCCCTTTGCCAAGGATAAACAACAAGAGGAATCAAAACAAGAGAAAGACACAACACATCGCTCAGAAAACCTTGAAAATCTATCACTGCACCCGCCTGAGGAATGTCTTGATTATGGGAGACAAATGGAGGGGTCTCCACCGCCCTTCACCCCCCCTATCACCTCTGAGGATACTCCTCCTTCACCCCACAGCTCTCTCTACTCTCCGTTCACCCTTTCACCCTCGCCCACCCTCCTGGAGATCGCTGAACACACAAAGGAGATACAGAGGGTTGGCACCGATTCCTTCCTGGAGTTCAAAGACCAAACTAAGGTGATACGCAGGGTTGGCAGCATGTTCTTTACCCCCGCTCCTCAACGACGCCCACCAAAATCACTGCAGAGACGCGCACCATCTCCCCCGTCTTCATCACCATGCCTACGTCAACCACCTCCCCCCCCTGGCAGCATATCCTCGACCCCTGCACCATCTCCCCCGTCTCCATCACCGTGCCTACGTCAACCACCTCCCCTCCCTTCAAGAAAGCATCAGCAGTCTCCAAAGCCTGATAAGGATGTGTGTGTACAAAACGCAACAAACTCTTACTGATATCTGCTGGGTCCAGGCTCAAGGGCATATGGCACTCTCAACTCTTTCCAGGAAATGCCAGGGCCCTGCCTGCCAGTAGCTTTGCCGATATCTGTGTTGATAGGTAATAGATTAAGAGCGGTGAATCATCTTAGATACAGGAAGCGCTCAAACGTTTGTGTGAGTTGTGTTTTCTTTGAGAGCTCTATTTCTGTTCACAAAAATGTTCAAAAAGAGGTAACCACAAAGCGATATTTAACTGAAAATACTAGGGAAATGTTTACTCAGAATTTTTCTTCCACACTTGCCCCTGCTAACATCTCAGTAAATGAGCTAGTAGATCATTTTAATTCAAAAATTCAAAATATTATAGATGTCATTGCTCCAACTAAGGTAAAGGAAAATATCTCCATGGAGAAAGGCCATGACCGTGAAAACAGAAAAAAGAGAGTGTCGAAAAGCTGAACATAGGTGGCGAAAAACAAATCTCCAGGTTCACTTTGAAATCTATAAAGAGAGACTTGGCCATTATAATTTGGAATTGAAAAACGCACGACAATCGTTCTTCTCTGACATCATTACCAAAAACAAAAACAACGCACGTGCCTTGTTTGCTACCGTCGACATACTAACTAACCCCCCCAGTGTCAGTAGCCTCTGAATTTCTATTCACCAGGGTGTGCAATGATTTTGCCTCCTTTTTCACTGACAAAATTCAGAAAATCAGACAAGCAGTCAGTGCCTCTGCATCAGGAACAGCAAATGTGTTGTCTCTGTGTCCACTTAACATCAATTCAAACACCATGACACAATTCCATCAGATTAATGATAAAAACCTAGAGGACATTATACAACTTCTGAAATCCTCCTCCTGCTGCCTTGATATTATTCCAACAGGATTTTTCAAAGATGTTTTGCCTTGCATGGCCTCAGATCTACTTCATATAGTAAACAAATCTCTTCACTAAGGTATTTTTCCAAAGGCCCTGAAAACTGCAGTCATAAAACCGCTCTTAAAAAAGAATAATCTAGATGCTTCAGTAATGAACAATTATAGGCCCATATCAAACCTCAAATTTCTAGGTAAAATCATTGAAAAAGTTGTTTTTCAACAGTTGAGTAATTTTTTGCATTTAAATAACTGTTTAGATGTGTTCCAGTCAGGCTTTCGTCCAAACCACAGCACTCAGACTGCTCTTGTAAAGGTCTTTAATGACATCCTCTTAAACACAGACAGTGGCAGAACTTCAGTGTTAGTATTATTAGATCTCAGTGCTGCGTTTGACACTGTTGACCACAGCATATTACTAGACCGACTGGAAAACTGGCTGGGACTTTCGGAAACAGTCCTAAATTGGTTTGAATCCTACTTAAAGGACAGAAACAACTTTGTTTTATAGGTAAATACACATCTGAGTTGACAAATATGACACGTGGGGTTCCTCAATGCTCCATCTTGGGGCCTCTTCTCTTTAACATCTACATGCTACCACTGGCTCAGATAATGAAAAACAACAAAATAAGTTACCATAGCTATGCAGATGACATACAAATGTACGTAACAGTTTCACCAGGAGACTATGCTCCAATTCAAACACTGAGTAAGTGCATTGAACAAATCAATGACTGGATGTGTCAGAACTTTCTCCAATTAAACAAAGATAAAACTGAGGTAATGGTTTTTGGAGCCAAGGCAGAACGTATAAAAGTTAGCGCTGAGCTTCAGTCTGCAATGTTCAAAACAACAGATAAAGCCTGAAATCTAGGTGTAGTCATGGACTCTGACCTGAGTTTCAACAGTCACATTAAAACAGTTACTAAATCAGCCTACTATCACCTAAAGAACATATCTAGGATTAAAAGACTAATGTCACAGCAGGATTTGGAAAAACTTGTCCATGCTTTTATCTTCAGTAGACTCGACTACTGCAATGGTGTCTTCACAGGTCTCACTAAAAAATCTATTAGGAAGCTGCAGCTGATTCAGAACGCCGCTGCTCGAGTCCTCACTAACACTAAGAAAGTGGATCACATCACTCCTGTTCTGAAGTCTTTACACTGGCTTCCTGTGTGTCAAAGAATAGATTTCAAAATACTGCTGCTGGTTTATAAAGCTTTGAATGGTACCCCCTGGCTTAACGCCTGGTTGAGCGTGGGTCCTAGACGGCTGCTCCGGGTAACGCAGGTGGAAGTCTCGGATGAGTTGAGGGTTGAGGATATGACGAGCCGGAATCCACTGCCTCTCCTCAGGACCATAGCCCTCCCAGTCCACCAAATATTGAACCCCTCTTACTCTGAGACGGGAACGGAGTAGACGACGAAGGGTGTAGGTAGGACCCCCATCGATCATCCTAGTGGGTGGTGGTGGAGGGGCGGCGGAAACCATAAGACAGGTTTAATCCTAGAAACGTGGAAGGTGGGATGGATCTTCATGTTCCGGGGCAAACTTAGTCGAACTGCTGCAGGATTAATGACCTTGACAATCCTGAAGGGTCCAATAAACCTGGGCGCTAATTTCTTAGACTCCACCCGAAGGGGAATGTTCTGAGTGGAAAGCCACACCCTCTGGTCTACCTGGTACACAGGTGCCTTGGTGCGTCGGCGGTTCGCTGATGTGGCGTACCGGTTAGCAGACTGAAGCAGAGTTGTTCGAGTCTGCCTCCAAGTCCTCCGACAACGTCTGATGAAAGCCTGGACAGACGGACAGGTAACCTCCTTCTCCAATGCAGAGAACAATGGGGGTTGAAAACCGTATGCACACTGAAAAGGGGAAAGACCAGTAGCGGAACTGATGAGGGTGTTGTGGGCATACTCCACCCACAGGAGTTGTTTTGACCAGGTCGTGGGATGATCGGAAGCCATGCAGCGGAGAGTGGTCTCCATCTCCTGATTCTTCCGTTCGGTCTGGCCATTGGCCTGTGGGTGGAAACCGGAGGTGAGACTGACCGTTGCCCCGATCAGTTCACAAAACTCCCTCCAAAACACAGAGGTGAATTGGGGCCCCCGGTCGGAAACCACATCAGTCGCCAGTCCGTGAATATGAAAAACGTGGAGAAGAATCAGTTCTGCCGTCTCCTTAGCTGACGGGATTTTAGGCAGGGGTACGAAATGAGCCATCTTACTAAACCGATCTACCACCGTCAAGATGGCAGTATGTCCGTGGGACGGTGGTAGACCAGTCACAAAGTCCAATGAAATATGTGACCAAGGGCGACGTGGGACCGGTAATGGATGAAGGAGGCCAGCTGGCGCTTGGTGAGATGGTTTGTGCCGATTGCAAACAGGACAGGCGTTCACAAACTCCC
The DNA here is from genome assembly GCA_902827135.1 of Harpagifer antarcticus. Classification (NCBI taxonomy): domain Eukaryota; kingdom Metazoa; phylum Chordata; class Actinopteri; order Perciformes; family Harpagiferidae; genus Harpagifer; species Harpagifer antarcticus. The sequence continues at coordinate 4,829,686 of CADEHL010001252.1, read as the reverse complement.
GGGTGTCAGCCTCCAGCGTGGCCCACCAGAACCATTGTAGGACCATCCCTCTGGTACGTTGAATTCCAGGGTGGCAGGAAAGTCTGGAGCTATGAGCCCACTGAAGCACCTCAGCCCTCAAAACCTGAGGCACAAACAAGCGGTTAAGAGGACAAGAACTAGGACCGGGTTGATCCACCAAAGCGGTCTTAACCCTCTCCTCAATCTCCCAAGCGAGGACGCCGATCACTCGAGGAGCAGGAAGAATAGTGTCCGGAATACCCCGGGTGTCTCCCTCCCTCCCTCCCGAACTGCCGGGACAAAGCGTCGGCCTTCACGTTGCGGGAGCCCGGGTGAAAAATAACGACCACCTGGCTTGCCGAGAATTCAGTCTTTGTGCCGACCTGATGTATTCCAGGTTCTTATGGTCGGTCCAAACCTGAAATGGTTGTTCTGTCCCCTCAAGCCAGTGTCGCCACTCCTCCAACGCCAACTTGACTGCTAGAAGCTCCCGATTCCCCACGTCATAGTTTCTCTCCGCCGGACTCAATCTCTTCGAAAAGAAAGCACAGGGGTGGAGCTTCTGGTTCTCACCAGAACGTTGCGACAGGATGGCCCCCACCCCTACGTCAGAAGCATCCACCTCCACCACCAACTGACCAGCGGGGTCTGGTACTTGCAGGATAGGAGCCGACGTAAACCGGCCCTTGAGGTCCTGAAAAGCCTCCTCGGCTGCAGGGGACCATCGGAACGTCACCTTGGACGAGGTCAGGGTGGTGAGCGGGGCGGCCACGGTGCTGTAGCCATGGATGAACCGTCTGTAAAAGTTGGCGAATCCCAGGAAACGCTGCAGCTCCCTCCGGGAATCAGGGACCCGCCACGAGGTAACTGCTGAAACCTTAGAAGGATCCATCTCCACACTTCCTTGACCCACGATGTAGCCAAGAAAAGCGACCGAAGAAGTGTGAAACTCGCACTTCTCCATCTTGACGAACAGCGAGTTCTCCAGAAGTCTCTTGAGGACTGTCTGGACATGATGGACGTGTTCCTTGAGGTTCTTTGAAAAAATCAAAATGTCGTCCAGATAAACAAAAACATAACGATCCAACATGTCCCGGAGTACGTCATTCACCAACGCCTGGAAAACTGCAGGGGCGTTGGTAAGTCCAAATGGCATCACCAGGTACTCGTAATGTCCCGAAGAGGTGTTGAAGGCGGTCTTCCATTCGTCCCCCTCCCGGATTCGTACCAGGTGATAAGCGTTTCGTAGATCCAGCTTAGTGAAGATTGTAGCCCCCTGTAGTAACTCGAATGCTGACGAGATGAGTGGCAAGGGATAACGATTCTTCACCGTGACGTCGTTCAGGCCCCGATAGTCAATGCAAGGTCTCAGGGTCTTGTCCTTCTTCGCCACAAAAAAAACCCCTGCTCCTGCGGGTGATGTGGAAGGACGAATAATTCCCGCAGCCAGTGAGTCATTGACGTAAGTCTCCATGGCCTTCCTCTCCGGTGCCAAAAGCGAGTACAACCGGGCCTTGGGTTGGACTGTGCCTGGATGTAGCTCAATGGCGCAGTCATAGGGCCGATGAGGTGGGAGAGATGTCGCCTTAGCCTTGCTAAAAACCTCCTTAAAGTCCAAATATTCAGCCGGAACCCCTGTGACATCCGGAACCAGGTTCATATCCACAGATAGTTGAGGTGCGGCGGCCTGCTTGAGGCAAACCTGATGACAGGAGGAACTCCAACCTAGGATGGACCCAGTTGCCCAGTCAATGTTCGGGTTGTGGTTGTAGCCACTGATAACCCAAAATCAGAGGGATTTGGGGGGACCGTAGCACATGAAACTGGATTGTCTCATGGTGGTTTCCCGACATGAGCATATGGACCGGTGTCGTCTGGTGTGTCACCGTTCCCAGCAGGTGACCATCCAAAGCATTAGCCGGTACCGGCTGGAGCAGCCGAACCTGTTGGATGCCCAGCTGTAGTGCGAGCTCCTCGTCAATGATGCTAACATCTGATCCGGAGTTGATAAAAACAGCCAGAGCCTGAGATTTGCCTGTCAGGAGGAGTCGAGCATGGCACAAGGGTCTTAGATTGGGGATCAGCTCAGAGGTTTGGCCCACCAATATACTCCCCATTACTGATGAGCTCTGCCTTTTACCGGACAACGGGAAACCATATGTCCAGCCTGACCACAGTAAAGGCAAACATTACCTCTTCGACGTAATTCCTCTGTCCTCAGAGGTAAGACTGGTACGACCCACTTGCATGGGCTCGACCTCGTACCGTGAGTCAGAGTAGGAGTGGGAATTCTCCGCCGAAACCGGAAGTCGAAATCTCCCGGAAACTGGAAGTTGTTGTCGCGAGCAGCGGCCCACCGCTCGCGTCTGTTGCTCTCCTCTCCGAGTCTGGATTCGTCTGTCAATCCGAGAGGTGAGCTCAATCAACCCATCCAAGGAAGCAGGGAGATCATAGGAAACCAGCTCATCTCTCATATAATCCGCTAATCCTCTCAGATATGCGTCACTCTGCGCCGGCTCATTCCAGCTGCTGCGACGGCTGCTGGTGCGGAAGTCAATAGCGTAATCCACAACCGTGCCGGAACCCTGGCTCAAACTCAGCAGACCTCCAGCAGCGTCGGGACCCAGACGAACGGAACCGAACACCTTCCGCATCTCCGCGGAAAATACAGCAAAAGAGGCGCAGGCTGGAGTCTGCTGCTCCCACTCTGAAGTTCCCCATAAACGGGCTCTCCCCGTCAGATGATTAACGGTGAAAGCTACACGAGCCGCCTCGGAGGCGAAGGTGTGTGGCTGCAGTGAAAACAATATGGAACAGTTTGTGAGAAAAGGACTGCATCCCTCCGGCTCACCAGCGTAGCGTTCCGGCGTTCCCACACGAGGCTCCGGAGCGTATCCCGTCGACCCAGGGGCTGGAGCGAGCATTGGAGCTGCGGGCGGAGGGACGGTAGCAGCCATGGTAGCGGCTAGCTGTTGTACAGTGGCGGCCATCTGTTGCATCTGGGAGGTAAGGTAAGCCAGCGTTTGTCCCTGGGTTGAGGTTGCCTGGTGGGTCTCGATAGCTAAGGTAGCTATCGTGACCTCTTGTCTTTGGATGGCATCCTCAACCCTCTCAAAGCGGTCTCTAGGAGACCCGGTGTTTGCTTGGTCCATTTCTGGCCAGATCGTTCTGTCACAAACGAGCTGAGGACCAAAATGCAGAACACGCGGGAAAGACTGGCATGCTGCAAAGTACGATATGGCACTGAGGTGAAAGTGAAGTGGGCCTAAATACTAATGGAGCTGATGGGTGTAACAGAGTGAGAGAGAGACAGGGTGTGACTACCAGGTGATTAAGGAATGATAATGCAGAAAATAGGTGAGTGAGAAAGCAGACTGTGACAGTTTAGGCCCAAAATAAATTTCTGATCTACTGCTAAATTATGAACCATCGAGATCTCTCAGGTCTTCAGGGACTGGTCAGCTTTCTGTCCCCAGAGTCAGAACTAAACATGGTAAAGCAGCGTTCAGTTATTATGCTCCAAATATCTGGAACAAACTCCCAGAAACCTGCAGGTCCGCTGCAACTCAGACTACTTTTAAATCCAGGCTGAAGACTTTTCTTTTTGTCGCTGCTTTTAATTGAACTATTCATATCTTAGACTGCACTGTAACTTTTATCCATGTATTTTTTCTTTTAATGTTTATCCATGTATTTCTTTTAATGTTTATTTTATTAGCTTTTCTTTTTAATGACTGATTTTAAATGCTATTTTCTTAATGTCTTTCATTTTTTTGTAAAGCACTTTGAATTGCTTTGAGTTGAAAAGTGCTATTTAAATAAACTTGCCTTGCCTTTGTTTAAGCACCGGATTGGCAAAACAGGAGAGTAAACCAGTCTGCCTTGATCTATGAATTCATGTCTGGGACTCTCACGGTATCTGCTGCCCGCAGCTGTTTGAAGGAAAGCCTCCTTCACTTCATGAAATGGCTGCAGGCAGCATCAGGAGGCAGCGGGACGTGTAACTCCGCTTCTGAGAAGTGCAGCACCAACGCGCCGAGAGCTGTGCCTTTTTACGCACCGCCTTCGCTGTGTTTACGTTCATCAGAACAGCGAGTGACTGCAGGCTGCTACGTGTTAACCACACACATCTCTACACACACCTCTACACACACCTCTACACACATCGAACTGCCCGATTACTCCCCCTTTTATTCGTTTTATGAAGGAGATGTCCAGTCACCAAGGCGCATGATGTGTGTGTGTGTGTGTGCGTGTGTGCGTGTGTGTGTGTGTGTGTGTGTGTGTGTGTGTGTGTGTGTGTTCTGCGTTTGTGTCTGACCGACACCGGAATTTGTTTTCAAATGATCATGAACAGTAATTTACACACATCTGCTAACTCCATAAATAGCCTATATGCGGGTGTTCCACACACACACACACACACACACACACACACACACACACACACACACACACACACACACACACAATAATGCGCCTTCTCCTCGTTTTCCCATCACTGGATTATCCGTAAATCATACAAACAAAACCAAAAGTTGATTTAAAAACCGAATAACGTCGTTTTTTGGTTTTCCGTTTTTCCGAAAAACCAAAAAACGACACCGGTTCTTTTTTAAACGTTGTTCATATGTTTTGGATGCATATATAGTATTTGTTCAGGCTGTTACATAAAATTAGCCTTTGTTGCTACCTGCTGGTGGTGAGTAAATATTAAAATCAGTTAAAATTGACAACCGGTCCGCGATTTTTTTTTAATGTATCTGCCGGTCCTTGGCACAATAAAGGTTAGGAACCCCTGGGTTAGATAACAGGTGTGTGTAAGTCCGGCATCTGTATGATACAAATGTGTGTAAAATGATACCGGGTGCTGTAATCACTCATCGAGTTACGTTATTGCATTGACCACCACACCCCCGACCCAAAAGAAAGGACGTATTATTGGCTTCCCCTAATTTTTTCCCCACGCTACTGTTCTGCATACAGTATGTGACACTGTAAGTGTTGCACGGCCAGATACGGCTGGAGAAGCTGACTCAGATAAGGAAATATATGATATATTATGATATTATATGATCGATGATCTGATTGATGATGTAATATGAATGATAAGTGCGACACGTCGGCGTCTTCTCTGCATACGGCAGTTTAAACTGTATTTCCTTTATCCTGTAATATGGCTTGAGAGATTTAAACTCCGCACACTGAGTTGATCTCTTTTCTATAGACGCCGGAGGCGGGCAGCGTCAGGTAAAAAAAAAAAGTTATTAAGCCTTCCCAAACCTGAGCCTCATGCGCCGCCTATGGGGGATGTGCTAGTGACTTATCCGACCGGCCCACTTCGGTACCGGCCCAATCCCGATGGCCAGTCCGCCACTGCACCCAGCCCACGTAAACTGTCAACGGGGGGAGACTCGCTGCGGGGAAACGGTGGACCTAGTGTCCCGATCGGAGTGGGAATAATAATAATAATCATCCGTGCATTTTATCCATTAATTTCCCCAACATTGTGGTAAAGAAACCACACGTTTAATCCACGTTGGTGTACAACTACACAAAGCATCGGTTTGTTTTCAGGAAATGCAGACCGGCTCCAACAAACGATTTTTAATCATCATCCTCACGATCATTTAATGTATCATATGTTCGCCGAATTGACATGAAAGCACTAATAAATGTAGTTTCATCCACTTGAGTTTACAACTACAAAAATAATCGATTTGTTTTTATATCACATCCTACGGGAGGAAATTCAGCAGCTCTCACTACCGATTTTTAATCCTAATTTAATCATCATCTTCACCACGATCATTTATGTTTATGTTCGCCGAATTGACATGAAAGCACTGACAAATATGAATATACTGTAGTCAACTTTATTACAACGTTATTAACGTGCCTAAACTCAGTAATTCACCATTTCTACGCATGACAACACACTTTGTCCGTGTTTGGCTCTCTCGCCGCACAGTGAAGCGTTCCCGCATTGACGTCACTTCCGGCTTCCCACAAAACTTCAAAATGAGTCGAAGGAATTTCCCCGCGATGATCGAAATTATTGATATTTATCGGAACGGTATCGCACCTTCTTTTTTAAACTGACGGTTCGAGATGACTATAGCCCAATATTTCATTGCACAACAGTTGTTGGGATGCTGTCACAGGCTCTTTAAGTCTCAAAAGAGCCCTAAGGCCTACCTGCATAACTGTTAATTGAACTGAAAAGATATGCAGATGTTTGAAATGAAAACCACCAATATGAAAATCTTCAGCCAGGAAATAATCATAATCAAACCTTTTGTTTCAATCTGAGACAAAACAAGTTGCATAATAAACTCACAAATTCAAGACGAAGCTCTCAGATATGATGGATTCTTGAGCATCATAGAAGAACCTCTAGCAGGTCAGGAAAACCTGTTTGACAGGAGATAATGGTAGCAGAGAATATAAAGAGACATTTATGAATTACCAATTGTCATTTTATCACACATATAGTATGTTTCTTCACATAAACCTTTAAACATACACATATTGCATTCCTCTCACCACATGAAATAAGCTCAGGAACCCAAAGGTGGCCCAGTGAATGATGGAGGAGACACAGCAGGTTCTCAAAAGGGGACAGAGGGAAAACAACTCCTTAGGCTCTCATATGGTCAACCTAAAAGAGACATGGAAACATTAAGTCTCTCATCATCACAAATCAAGTATGAATTCATATAACATTATAAGACACATGACATACTCAACAAATCATAGACTTCTCAGTAGCCAAAAAGTGGTGAAGTGGAGCAAATCCTTGAAAATGGACGGAGGGGGAACAACTCCTCAAGCTCTCACATGTCAAGTGGTCAACCTGAGAGGGAATTGGATACATTATTAAGTCTGAAAAATAAATAAAATATTTTCCTCTGTCCTGCACCTAGAGTTGAACACTTTTGGGATGTGCGTTTCTTTCAAAACTTTTTTAAAATGATGAAGTATGAATTTATACAACATTAAAAAATACATGATAAACTTACCAAATTCTAACAGTGGACCCAAATGAGAGAACAAGTCCACATATAGAACAGAGGGAGAACGACTCCTCAAATATATCAGAACAACCTGTAATGGAGAATAATTGATAATTTAGTGTACATGATCACACCATTAAGGATCAACACATAAGCACAATAAAACTTCTGAAAAGCATCATTAAAATGACAAATAATGAATGACTACATCGATAATGTGTGATGTGTGATAATAACAATAATATTAAATATTTCTCGCCTTATCAGTGGAGCAGCTTTTTAAGCAGCTCACTCTTCTCTGCAAGTCTGTCTATCACAGAGTCAGAGTCCAAGGCCATGAGGATGTCTTTCTCTGTGGTCATCAACATAAATGCCTCCAATTTCTCAGATGAGAGGGTGCTTCTGAGTCTGTTTTTAATAAACTTCAAAATTGAAAATGTGCGCTCACAAGCCACCTGTGTGAGGGATAATGTAAGCAGGTATTTATAAGCAAGGCCTAGGACAGGGTATGCATCTGTTAGCATGTTGAAACGGCGAAGTATCTGGTAGCAGCACAGAGGGCATTATTTGCAGGAGCAACAGCTTATGGGAGTTATCTCAACCTCTTCTGTGTTGTCCTCCTCACCACCTGATCCATCTTCTACTGTTCTTGCTTTGTACTCTGCCAATGGGGATGCCTTCAGCCTGTTCCACTGGAGTGCAAAGCTTTTCAACTCGGCCTGCATATTTTCCTTGGTTGCCCTGCTGTCAAATCCTTGCAAGCACTTGCTTAAGTCTTGAAGGGCAGACTGGGGAAGAGCACTGGTGCAGAGCTGAGGGAAGTTTCTGGGATCCAGACATGCCAAGTCAGCATATAGATTGCCGTATGTTAAAAAGCGCCTATGAATGGCTTCAATTGCTGTGTCCATGATCCGGTTATGCACATTCACCTCATAGGATTTTTCTGCATCATCCAGGGTCTCATCCTGAGCCATCTCTCCAGGCAAGACTTTCTTCATCCTCCTCCTCTTTTGTGGCAGTGTGGCCTCCACTTCAATGTCCGTGTCATCTCTCTCTTGGATTTCTGTGTTTGTCCAGTTGACAAATGTGTCTGCTGCTTTTTTTACAGATTCAAAATCTCTTCCCAAGCTTTTCAGCATATCCTGTGTCTATGCCACCATTCTGTGAGCAGATAGGATGTCCAATCCTGCCGTCTGAAGGTATTTAGACAATGGAGAGGTATGTTCAAATATGCGGAGGAAGATTTGAGCCGTCAAGATCGTCTCATACTTGAGCAATGACTCTGCATATCCTCTGGCCATGACACGGATACATGGTTTCACTGTCGCCTGTTTCTGTATAGCTGATAATGTGAACAGCACATCAACGTACAGACCATCTTCCGGTTTTCCAAAGGAGCCAAACACCTTCTTCCGGGCCTCATGCTTGGCCCACTAGCGTGTCTGGCCAATAGGAGCAAGGCGTCTACGTCTCTTGTTTCGGCCTGACTCTTCCCACACATTCATCCTTTTATATGACTCTTTGATGAATACCGCAATGCCATTGAGGAGCGCAAACAGGGACCCACTCTCAATAACAATCTGGGTTGTGTTTGCAAGCACCAGATTTAGTACATGTGCGTAGCACCATACATGCACCTGGTTTGCTTGTTTGATGCCCCATCAGTCGCATTTCCAATGCACATGGTCTTGCTGAGGCCCATTTTGTCCAGAACTTCTGACAGCATGTTGACAAAGGCCTGTCCAGTGGATGAACTGCACTTCAGCACTGCAACAAGCCTCTCATGAACAACATCAGTAACATACCTCATAATTATAGAGCATTGATCCTGAGAGGTGATGTCCTGCATTGTGTCCAGCTGCACTGAAAACATTCCTGCTTTCTTGATATCACTGGAGATGTTTTCTTGAATCAGATGGTGAATTGCATCTATCACTGAGTTGACTGTGGTTTTGGAGTGTAAAGTTACAAGGGAGCCTCTGCCTCTCGTGCCACCAGACAAATGCAACTTTTTGCTGTTCTCAATGCAGCTGTCCAGGTGCTCTATTAAACAGAAATCATATTTCCCCAGTAGAAGTATGAGTTCCAATAAATTACCATGATCAACTGTGTGGTCTTCCAGAGTATATGCTGCCTCATTGTCTGACCTCCTGTATGCAAGCCCCCTCTTCCTAAGAACCTTGATGACATCTATGATGCGCTCCAAAACCTGCCGTCTCTTTCTGACCTGCTCTCTGTGCGCCAACATCTGACTGCCACCAAACACACTGCTGATATCAGCACTGGCGGATTTCAAGAGGTAAGCTTCAGCACAGTTTCTGTGTGCACTGCTTCTCTCATGCTCCTCTGTGCGCTGGTGTATATGCCTCCAATCTGACATTCCACGGATGAACAGACTGCTATCAGTTCTCTGACCGAATGCCATGCAGATGAAACAATACAGCATGTAACGATCTGGACAGTACGTCAGCCACCTTCTACTGGTGCCGTCTCTGCTACAGAACACTTTCTGCACCACTGGATTGCTACTTTTTTGCTGAGGATGGTAATTTAAAAATGACTGGAGATTTTTTCTGATCAGGTTGTGAAAACAAATCTGTTATTTGACTGGCACACTCATAGGTCTCAACAGCTGTTTCCCTCTCAGGTGATCCTGTCTTTGGGCTGACGCACTCCTCACTCTCTACAGCTGTTTCCCTCTCAGGTGATCCTGTCTTTGGGCTGACACACTCCTCACTCTCTACAGCCTTTTCCCTCTCAGGTGGTGCAGTCTTTGGGCTGCCTGAATTGGTCTGGCTCTCTCCCTGAACTGACCAGCTGGACTTGCCCTGAACCTGTCTGGGCTGGACATAGGGAAAGCATATATCATTGGATGGGGAAATAACTCAAAACCACAGAATAATGTAAAAGATAAAAGATTAGTTCATATTGAACGAAACGTTCAACAACACTAGTGGCTTTGCCATGTTTTCATTATGACACTTACTAGTGTTTTCCAATGCAAAAAAGTCAGATCTTTGTGACAATACCTGAAACCTGAAAAAGCTCAAGACAGCACTATACACAGCCATTTGAAAACACATTTACACAGAAATTAAAGTTACACACAAATTATGATATAGTTATCACCTCAGTAAACAATAAATGAATTGAAAGATTACAATAAATTCAATGACAAATATTGCAAATTAAACTAATTATTTCTTATAGGTTTACTTGTATTTTGTGCTAAAATTCAAAGTATCTCATCTGTATTTACAATACAGCTTGATTCTGCATCTCTACTTACAGCTCGTTGGTCCATGTGAACGTTTACTGTTGCTATGGCAACAAGAGACCGCTGACGTTAGCAGCTCTTAGCTAGCCTAGCTAAATCATCTGAACAATAATAACCCATAATATCACAATTCGGTATATTTAAACAAAATCAACCACAACTACCAACATTCACAGCCCTTCAACTCTGGACGACGCTGAAGTTGGCTTCCGATTCAGAGCATCCGATTCGGCAGTTAAGGGGAAAGTTAAGGGACATTTAATTTACAGCGCTGAGCGAACAATCCTCCGTGTTTGAACCTCTTAAATCGCTGCATAGCCGATTTATTTGGACTGGATTATCCCAGAGTCTAAAGATTCTTTATAACACAGTTTCAGATTTGTGAAACCTTTATTCTATTTGTGAAAATACAAAAAAGGGAGATTTCAGTGCTTTTTTCGCATCCTGACCACATTAGACCAGGACCTGATCTAAAACCACTAGACCTAGACTCATCAACTCTGGATGGATTATCCCAGAGAGTCGAAAGATTCTTTATAACACAGTCTCAGATTTGTGAAACCTTTATTCTATTTGTGTATATGTGAAATCAGTTCTCAAAACTTCTCATAAAAACCACAATGTGACGTAACTGTATCCTACAAAAACTATGCTAAAAACAACAAATTATAGTTTCTTATTTATTTCAATATATCTTACTACATCAAATCACACATTGATCCATTAATTTTCAATGTATTTCAGTCCAACTTCAGAATACTCATTGATTATTCACTCCTTGTTTTAAATTCAACGCTCAGCAGCCATTTTCCAGGCATTAGAGAAAAGAGCAAGCATGTACGCTGCTGCTCTCCCGGCTGATTGAAACAAAGGGTCTACTCTTCTACAGAATCAGAAAGAGGGGGGGGATTCTGTCACAGACAAATACTGACACCCCGCCTCCGGCTGGAGCTCTCAGCCTTTTCAAGAGAAGGGGGGCTTCTTTCAACAACTAATATTTAAACTATGGTATACCAAAACATTTAGCAACATAAAACAAGGCCTTTACGAATCAACAATGACAACCAACAGACAGAACAATCAACAAACAGATTTCCGAATGTCTCGTCGGCCCCTACTCTGTCTTCTGCTATCATTTTATTGCGTAGGAAACGGAGATCTGTCGAGGACTTTTTTTCGATCCGCCGTTTTAATCCCACTGATAATCAATTTTTCTGCTTGAGCCCATTGGTCCCTAAGGGTCCCTGGTACTGGGGCTCCAAACTCACGCTCTTCTTGTTCAAATTCTCCTCCCATTATGACTTCGCATTTCTTTATCTGACTAAGGTTGATTTATGTTCAATAATATATTCTTATTCATTCACAAGCACATCTATCCTCCACGCTGTCTGTTCAGCTTTTAAGATGCGATATTTCTTTCAACAGAATGGGCGTTAACCCCACAGAACAAGACAGTGAGAAATCCGCTAATTTCAATGGCTTTTGAAGTTCGCGTTTCTGCTCTTGGATTTTTTACATATCATTTCACCTGCAACTTCTATAAGCCTTGGATTTATCATTCAGATTGGTCACGGATGGGGACTCGATACCACAATTTGACCCCCCCAGCGAAGTATACCCTGCGGGGACTCGATACCTCCACTAGGCGTAGGGACTCCATACCCTTCCAGCCGCCAGAGACTCAATACCCTGATGCTGAAATACTTCGCTGCTTCACTTGTAGCTAATGAGTCAGCCGTACGATTCTGAAAAATCTACGAAGCTTTTAACCGTTGCTTTATTTATTTTATAACTTTACCTACCTATGCTAAACTATGCATTGCATTCTTTACCGTAAATGACACTTGGAAATATCTTTGACAACTCTAACATTTAGCTTAGCCAATTTACAGACCTTCGATAGAAACAGGCGTCCGTTTTACCTTTCAGTTTTAGGATCCTTAGTTGTCATAGATTATTCCAGGCCTTTCCCTCCGTCCGCTGGCTGCTAGTGTTTTCCTCTAAAAAACCCTACCCATGACGTCACCACGTCGGCACGTCCTCACGTCGGGTTTCACTAAATTGTTGGAGCAGATATCTCTGCTCCGCGCCGATCCTATATGACTTTGTTTTAAAAGAAGGAAAACTCAAAACAGCCAGGATAAGGGTTAAACAATAATCTGCTTTAATGGTAAACACAACACAATACACCATACAGAGCACTCTGCAACAGTACTCCGGGCTTAATTCCTACCACCGGGTGATACGTACCACGACAGCCAGTCAGGAAGAGAGCACAGAGCATAAGAATGTTACAGTATTTATACACATAAGCGGGGAGGAGTTTTGGCCGGTTTGCCTAGGCAATGAGTCAGTAGTTTGTTGATTCCATCTCCTTACAGTGTGTGTGTGTGTGTGTGTGTGTGTGTGTGTGTGTGTGTGTGTGTGTGTGTGTGTGTGTGTGTGTGTGTGTGTGTGTGTGTGTGTGTGTGTGTGTGTGTACCCACCCTTAGGCAGTCCCACAGTCATGCTTTGGAGTCATATCATTTCACAGACAGAGGACTCACATTCCCCCTAAAACATCTTTAACACACGTTTAAACCAATTATTCCAAAATGTGGTGGCAATGTAGTACTTATAACATGAACAAACAGATAGAAATCAATAAAACACAAACACCGGTATTGCTCAGCATAATGAATACACACATCTCATCCTGCAGTCCCTCGTGAATGTCACATGTCTTTCTCTAAGAAAGCCATATTTGTTGGGGTTTACCAGTCATCATCTCATAACCTCCTCAGGACCAGCTAACCAACAAAGCTTAACTGTTCCTATACCCTAAGGCCATCTCTGAATTTCCCTTCCACTCCGAAGTCAGCTCACCCAGAATCAGAAGGACCATTGTCTCTCTAATTGTGTGTGACCCACTCGTCTCCTGCTCTTTAGGAGTCTTGAAATGAACGCACATACATTTCTCTCATTAATTTAAGCTCGCAGATTATACAGAAAACTCTTACAGACAATCTACTGAGTTCTGCCCTTGAAAGCACAAAATGACTCTCTGAAACACTTATCAATGGGTAATTATTTTACTTAAAGCAGAGATCACAGATTGCCCTGTATCCTTACCTACTCACAAAATAGACAAAAAACCACCTCCTGATTATTAACAAGTCAAGTGGAAGAAAAGACCATTTGCGCTAAATGTACTTCTACTAAAAATGGGACTTCATTATAGGAACATCAATATAAAAACCTCTCTATATTTAAGAGGAAAAAATTGAGTTGTCCATCCAAGTTTTAATACACATTTATTAGATGACATTAAAAATGAATATACCAGAAATACGCTGTATCAAACTTTCTGTATAATACTTTACATCAATTCCCACATACCCTATGGGACGACAAAACACACATCAAAGGGAGATTGTCTATATCCAAGGTCAATTCATCGAGCCCCGTTATCCTGTTGCAACTTCAGGCTGCCCAGATATCAGACGGGGGTTATTATGTCTGTATGTATGTATCCGGCGCCGACCCGTGTGGCACATTTTACATAGACATCGCGCCCAAAGCTCAGACCCCCGAACCAGAGAGAAAGGGTAAGCAGCCTTTGACGCAACTGTTGACATCCATAGGTACATCTACATTTCTAAAATGTAACCTATACATAGGCAATAACGACCATAGCAACATTGATGTGGTTCAGACCAGTAATGGGATCACCGGTAACGTCTGGTGGCACACTCTGAGATCATTCTTGCAGGCTGCAGGACAAAATGGGTCATGTTATGCATGCACCCTTTTCCCCCAGGACTCATCAATGTCCGTGCCAGTTCGTCCGCGCTCTCTGACCCAGGTTGAACACCTCTGCACGTTTATGGCTCTGACAAGGCCCATCAAGGGTGAAGACCGCGTAACTGAGTGACGTTATGCCAGGCCGCTTCCCCCACCATGCACTAATCGGTCTAACTCCCCTCTGCGTGCATCTTCGTTTGATACCACATACGCAAAGTACCAACCCGTGAGCCATGTGCACCCCAGCCATTTGAGAGGGATGAAACACAGCCTCTGCATCCAGAGAGTGTACCACAAAACGTCTCTTACACCACCTTATTTTTTCCTAGGCACTGCTACTGGTTGTACTCGTATCCTACGGAACACGTGCAGTTACGGTGCTTACAATATCTCGTATTGTCACATATTCGGTGTCCCTGGAAGAATCCTTTCTAACGTAGCATTCCCTGATGTTAACCATATTTCCCTCCAACTGGCCTGGCCCAGTGATGCTGGGTTTAGCGCGCCACAAGATTACGTTTGGTTGTGCGGCGACAAGCTCTATCATGTTCTGGCTCCCCTCTGGATAGGTACATGCACTCTAGTGGATTTGACAGGTACTGCATAAAGCTTAGCAGACCCTTGACGCTAACGAAGGATCACTTTTAGGCAGGGTTGGGAGGGTTACTTTGTAAATGTAATCAGTTACTGATTACTGAATACATGCTCTGAAAGTAATCAGAATACAGTTACAGTTACGTGTCTTAAAAAAGTAACGTGTTCAGGTTACTTTTAGAATACTTTTGTAATACTTTCTTTTTCCATAACAGATGGGTATGTTTTGGTAAACAGGAGACACTTGTTTTACTGTTTTAATGGCTTATCAAGAACTCAAACACAACATCTTGGTGTCATTCTGGACAGCTCCCTCTCATCTGCACCACACATAACATCACCCGGACTGCATTCTCCTACTGTAAACCTTTCCTTAGAATATGTTATGAATTGTAAGGTGTCCTTGGGTGCTTTGAAAGGCGCCCCTAAATAGAATGAATTATCATTATTATTTATTATTATTATCTGAAACGATGTAATCACTTTTAAAACTTTTTCCAGTCACTTGCCCCATGCATTCAGCAGCAGCAGGCCATTCACTTTGATTTGCTCCCGTTATAAATGTCATCATTTCGACAATAAAGAAATGCTACATCAACGTTATGTTGCACATTTTATCTAACCATCTCCGTTTCTAACTTTCAATATATTTTAAAAGAGATCTCTCTCTCTCATCTGCGTGCGGGGGCGGGGCCTCACAGACACGCTGCATCTCTCTCTCTCGCTCACAGACATGCTGCAGCGCTGTGCAGTGTGCACACAGTTCTGCCGGTAATGAATATTACATTTTGTGAGGAAACTTTTCCACCAATAATTCCAATAAGTATTCCAAAATGTATTCACTTCAGGTTTACGAAAGTGACTGTAATCAGATTACTCGTTTTTCAAATGTAACGCCAGCTGAATACAGTTAGCCTACTTGATTTTTGTATTCTGATTACGTAACACCGTTACATATATTCCGTTACAACCCAACCCTGCTTCTAGGCTACTGTCCCGTAGCTCCTGCCTCTCTGTTGGAGTCTCTCGCAGCGGGGCTGCTGCTGTGGTGCGGAGTGCACAAAGCAGACTCTTCACAACGAAGGATCACTTCTTCTTCTTCAAGGAAGGGAAGGTTTCGCAGTACGCAGTCGACTGTCCCACAGCTGCTGCCTCTCTGTTGGACTCCGGTACTGCACCTTACTCACGAGACGTTTTACAAGAAAAAAATGGGTGGGGGGTGAATGCAGTAACCACTCCGCCAACGCCACAGTCACCCCCGTCGAGCGGGCCGGATGAGAATGTCTGGCGGGCCGGATGTGGCCTGCGGGCCGCCAGTTGGTGGTCACTGCCTTACACGTTCGGCTAGAGAACCTCACTTACGAGACGACGCAAGGCTTCCAGGCATTGACCTCATTCATAATAGCCTCTAGGAACATGCTCATGCAGCACTAATTTGCTCTTGACCTTTTGTTCGCCTCAAAGGGTGGCCTGTGTCATGTGATCGGTGACTCCTGTTGCACTTACATTCCCGACGCCACCAAGAACATCACTGACACCGTGCTGCATCTTAACAACCTGTTAGCCGTCATGAAAGCGGATGACATACCCAACGCAGGTGGCTGGGACTGGTGGTCCTGGCTTACATCGGGCGGGTGGGAAGTATGGCTGGCTAGGATAGTTACACCCCTGGCGATCATTTTCGGCCTATTAATCATTTGTACCGGTTTGATTATCCCAATACTGAAGAAGTGCGTTTCCAGCATGGTATCCTCAGCTTTCGTTCAGTATACTGCTATTCCATTACACGACAATCCTTTGCGCCACAGTGAGATAGACCAGCTAGAATCAGAAGAGTCTGATTCCGACACTACAATATAATCATGTGAATCGAATGTACCCTCCTTTTATGCTTACATTATATTGGAGTCTGTCCTCCACAAAAACAGCCAGTTTTCTATGATATATTTGTGATGTGTTTACTTAAACCAGCGATGGAGTGTATTCATTGATGTGTTATATCAATCTATCCTGTCATTTGTTATTTTTTTTCATTGATCAAGTATGATCAAAAGGGGAGAATGTAGTGGACATTTTTATCTTGCCGTATATGCTTAAACCAAATGCTTCTCATAACATTGTCTAAAACACCTATATCATTTCCTGAGATGTGCTGTTTTCTGCTCATACTCTAATGTGGGTTTTATTCCCAAGCGCTTCAAGGCCACAGAGCTGATTTGGCAGACTAGGTTGAGACTCACACAAAGTCACACAACACTTCCCTATTCTGAGAACCGTTATACTATCTACAGCTCAAGGACAGGGGTCTAATAACAATATGAGACCGTGTGAAGACAGATTTCTGAACTTCCCGCCCTTTCCTGTATATAAGCTTTGCTATTATATTGTACTGCGCACACTTCTGCAGACTATCCTATACTCTGTGAGACCTGTGACTTTGTATTGCGTTTTTGTATTTGAAGCTTCAAATAAATAACCAGAAAGACAACTCTGTCTGTTTCACCATTTATTTGTTTGATCACTCTGACTTGTGTATCTCCACAGTATTTGGATCTAAGATTTCCACAACAATCCGCGCGTCCTTTAATGAGCTAGTCAAATTTATAAAAGAAGGAATTCAAAGCACCAGATACAGGGTTAAACAATAATCTGTTTTAATGGTAAACAACAATACAATACACTTTAAAGGGGGTACCCCCTGCTCTGGTCCCAGTGCCGGGAGATCCCATCATCTTGATGGCAGGAGGAAAAGAGACCGGACACACAGACACAACAGGAGATATGTAAGAACAACAGGGAGGAGTTGTAGTAAGCTCCTCCCATACAGCTCATCTATTGGGCAGTATACAAATGATGGGCTGTCGTAGTGAATCAGCGCGAGCCAGCCAGGAGGCAGCCCAGAAAAAGAGTCTCTTCAGTTTGAGGGCAAAACAAACACATCTGGTGTTCGCTGTCTCACATTCTTGCAGTTTGGACATACACCCCCCTTCTTGCATAGAGTTCCCTCTCTGCTCCCCCTCCCCCATCAGTTTAACCCACACACAGTCTCACATACTCTTGGCCTCTTTATGAGCCTTGCAGGAAATTAATCATTAACTAACAAGACTTTAACTGCATTATATCTGAGGAAGATCTCTCTTGGAGTTCCCCTGTTAATTGCAAAAACCATTGATGATTAACAAAGAGACTCATGGGCCTCTCTTGATATCGGGAAACTGCAACAAGACTTTCTGAAAAATACTTAACGGGTAATCTTTTTACTCAAGGCAGAAATCACAGGCTGTACTGCACCATTACCTACTCACAAATAGCCAACAAAACACCCTTTTGATTATACATAAAAGTGGAAGAAAAGACTATTTTTTTACTAAAAAGGGGACATTGTTTCAGGAATATATAAAAAACCTCTCTATAAGTAAAGGAAAACATTTACTTTGTCCATTCAAATGTAACATACATCTTATATATCAGGTGACATTAAAATGAATATACCAGAAATACGCTGTATTAAACTTTCTGCTATAACACTTTACTTCAAATCGTTGGGTGCGACCCGAATTATATCACGCTGCCCCTCGTCCTCCACAATGTTAATTGGCCTGCAAGCTGTAGCCACCCATTTAGCGATCTTTGTTGGAAGTTTGCTGCTCGTAGACGTGTCCATGTGTCTCCCCCGCACACTTTCAAGTTTGTTCTGCCGCAAGCGGGCAGCAGGAGCGGGACTGTCTGCATCAGCAGTGTGCTTGGATTGTATGGATGGTACTTTAAACTCAATGCGCTCTGAAACTACGGGGCGGCCGAGGACAAAAAATGCACAATGCATTAAAATAATTAGTGGCGTTAATTTTTGTTTGCGTTAACACTTTTAACATGTTAACTTGACCTAATATTTATACATACTTGTATACATATTTGGATTTTTTTTTTACTGTTTTATATTCGGGATTGTTGGAAATGTTATTTTGATCTCTGTCTGTTCAAACACACAGACACATTTACATTAAGGTTGACTTTGAGATATCAAGAGCGAGGGATCCTATTCCCAAAGATTATTGCAACATTGTCAACCAGCAGCACAGCTACATTACGTTACATTACATTGCATTTGGCTAACGCTTTTATCCAAAGCGACTTACAATAAGTACAATCGACCAGGAAGACACAACCTTGAAGAAAACAGAATCATATAAGTACATCAGGTTTCATAGAGCCACACATTTCAAGTGCTACTCAACTGGCTTTAGATAAGCCAGTCCTTTATTAGTATATAAGTGCTTTGTTAATAGTTCTATCGCTCGAAGTGGAGTCGAAAGAGATGAGTTTTCAGTCTGCGCCGGATGGTGTGTAAGCTTTCTGCTGTCATGATGTCAATGGGGAGCTCATTCCACCATTTTGGAGCCAGGATAGCAAACCCACGTGTTTTTGCTGATGGGAACTTGGGTCCCCCTCGCAGCGAGGGTGCAGTGAGACGTTTGGCTGATGCAGAGCGTAGTGCACGCGCTGGGGTGTACAGTTTAACCATGTCTTGAAGTGGATTCTAGCAGTTACTGGAAGCCAGTGAAGGGAGCAGAGGAGCGGAGTGGTGTGGGAAAATTTAGGAAGGTTGAAGACCAGACGAGCCGCTGCATTCTGGATGAGCTGCAGAGGTCGGATGGCACATGCAGGTAGACCAGCCAGGAGGGAGTTGCAGTAGTCTAGGCGTGAGGTGATGAGAGCCTGGACCAGAACCTGCGTGGCTTTCTGGGTCAGCTGGGGACGTATCTTCCTGATGTTGTAAAGCGTGTATCTGCAGCAACGGGTTGTAGCAGCGATGTTTGCAGTGAAGGACAGGTTGTTATCTAGGATCACACCCAGATGCCTTGCAGTCTGAGTCGGGGAAACAACAGAGGTGCCGATGTTGATTGTCAGGTCAAGAGTGGGACAATCGTTTCCCGGAAGGAAAGGCAGTTCAGTCTTGTCAAGGTTGAGCTTGAGGTGATGAGCAGACATCCACTGAGAGATGTCAGCTAGACAAGCAGAGATGCGTGCGACGACCTGGGTCTCTGAGCGGGGAAAGCAGTGGTATGAAAAACCATGCGGGCTAATGACTGATCCCTGAGGGACCCCTGTAGTTAATTGACAAGGGTCGGACTCTGACCCTCTCCAAGTTACCCAGTAGGTACGGTCTTTGAGGTATGAGGTGAGGAGGGAAAGTGCAGAGCCTGAAATTCCAAATTATTGGAGAGTGCGAAGGAGGATCTGATGGTTCACCGTGTAGAATGCAGCAGACAGGTCCAAAAGGATGATGACAGTGGAGAGGGATGCTGCTTTGGCAGTGTGCAGTTCCTCAGTGACAGCAATGAGAGCAATTTCTGTGGAGTGACCTGCCTTGAAACCAGACTGGTGTGGATACAGAAGGTTGTTCTGATGGAGATAACAGGAGAGTTGTTTAAAGACAGCGCGTACAAGTGTTTTAGACAGGAACGGGAGGAGAGAGACAGGCCTGTAGTTTATAACATCAGACGGGTTGAGAGTGGGTTTCTTTAGGAGATGGTTTACTCTTGCCTCCTTAAGACTATTTGGAAAGTGACCAGAAGTTAGAGAAGTGTTGATGAAATGGGTGAGAAACGGTAGAATATCAGGAGCGATAGTCTGAAGGAGGTTTGAAAGGGATAGGGTCCAGAGGACAGGTGGTAGGGCGGGCAGAGGTAATGAGGGTAAGAACCTCACTTGGAGAGAGAGGGGAAAAGGAGGTTAGTGTGTGGGTGGAAGGAGGGTCTGGTGACCCAGCGGTGAGTAAAGGTGAGTCATAAAAAGAAGAGCGAATATCATCAACCTTTTTTTCAAAGTGGTTAACAAAGTCGCTTGACAGAAGTGAGGAGGGGGAAGGGGCTTTGGGGGGGTCCAGGAGGGAGGAGAAGATGGAAAATAGTTTTTTGGGATTGGAATAGGAAGATTGGATCTTATCTTGAAGGAAAGTGCTTTTTGCCTGAGAGATCGAAGCAGAGAAAGAAGAGAGGAGAGCCTGATAGGTTAGGAGGTCGTCACGGTGTTTGGATTTCCACCGTTTCATCAACCAATGCTTCCCTATTTCACTTTCATTATTTTAATATCCATGATGGCCCCAGCTGAAACCATCAGTCTCTGCCTCTAATCCAGTTTCTCAGCTCACTCCTGACCAATCTGTGCCCTATGGAGAGACTATTCTGAGGAACAACCAATGAGTTGCATGTAACATGTTTTGTGGCATGGTTTATAAAGTCCTATTTTATTATATTTCACACTTCGAGAATCAGGCATGCTTCAGTGATCACACATCTTCAAACATTTAAATATGAACAGATTTTGGTGTAGAAACCTGAGAGCATGGATCCATCCTGCCTTGTATCAACGATTCAGGCTGGTGGTGCTGGTGTAATGGTGTGGGGGATATCTTCTTAGCATACTTTTGTCCCCTTAGTTCCAATTGAGCATGGTGTGGCGCCTGAGTGTTGTTGCTGACCATGTCCATCCCTTTATGACGACAGTTGACCCATCTTCTGATGGCTACTTCCAGCAGGATAAAGCGCTATGTCACAAAGTCCAAATCATCCCCAACTGGTTTCTTGAAAATGACGATGAGTTCACTGTACTCAGATGGCCTCAACCATCACCATACCTAAATCCTATAGATCACCTTTGGGATGTGGTGGAACGAGAGATTCACCAATTTGGACCAAAATCTCTGAGGACTGTTTCCAGCACCTTGTTGAGTCTATGCCACAAAGAGTTAAGGCAGTTCTGAAGGCAAAAGGGGGTCCAACCTGTTACTAGCAAGGTGTAATAAAGTGGCCGGTGAGTGTATGTTGGTCTAAAAGGGGTGTACACATACTACGGTTAAACATAGTGTTGAGATCTCCATATTAGGTTGAATACTTAAAACAAAAGTAAATTATAATCAAATATAATCAATTATATTCTTGTATAACCCAAAATGAAAATGCTTCATATTTTATGATTTTCTATATTTACAGTATAAACAAAGTGGTTTGTTAAGTTGAGTTAAAAACCTATTATGGTTTAAAAAAGGTGTTTATGCCATAGCCGAGAATAATATTTTCCAGTCCTGCACACTAGAGGTCATGACCTTTTTACACACACATGGGAAGGTGTGTCTTATGCCATAGCCATAGAATATGTCTGGACAACTCCAGTCCTGTACATCAGAGGCCATGTCCAGTTTCCACAAATATGGGTATGGAGGTGGTGTCTTTAGGTTTTTCTGTCCTGTTTATGAGCATGCAGGCAGGCAGGCAGAGAGAGAGAGAGAGAGAGAGAGAGAGAGAGAGAGAGAGAGAGAGAGAGAGACGAGCTAGATAGAAGGAAGAGAGAGAGAGCTAGAGAAGAGAAGAGAAGAGAGAGCGGAGAGATCTAGAGACTCTCCCGATATCTCTCTAGTCCTCTTCTCTCTCTCTCCTTCTCTCGCTCTATCTCTCTCTACTCTCTCTCTCTCTCTCTCTCTCTCTCTCTCTCTCTCTCTCTCTTCTCTCCTCTCTCCTCTCTCTCTATCTCTCGTCCTCTCCTCCTTCTCTCCTCTCTTCTTCTCTGAGTCTCGATCCCCCCCTGGTATGCTCTCTCCCTGCAGAGCTGGGCTTTCCCTCGGTAAGGTTCTCTCAAACTTGGTAAATATTGCTTAAATCGGGTTTATTGAATGCTGAGTGAATTGTTGGATGAAAGTTTGACACTGTTAGATCTCACTGACCATTTCTGAGGAACTGCCTCTGAATGTTGCTATAAGTGTGAATGTTAGCACCTTAGATCCGTGAGCAGATTCCTCTGGATTATGTCGGAAGACTTTAATGTTTAAACTATGAATTAAGGTTTCAGATTAGAAAATGACCACAGCATGATATGTTTAGTATGATTGTAATGTTGTAACGAGAGAAGGTAAAAACCCTGTACAAGTGTGGACCATTTTTCTTCAAATAAACTGATCCCACCTTTTAGATTGGGACAACTTAAAATACATCTGCACTCTCCTCTCCTGCTTCAAAGGTAAGATTGCACACTGCCACACTCACACTTAGGTAGGGCCACAACTCATTACTGATACCAAAAATCGGGATCGCTTAAACAGATTTAGCAGGTTGTCTGAATTGAAACAGCAGTTAATTGAACCTGGTTCTTATTGATTATTGAAGTAACCTGTGTTCCTATTGTCCAGACGTGAGTTTGCTTAAATATGTGTGTTTAATTACTTTATATCAATAATGGCAGTCTGTGTAACAAGAAGCTGGAAATATGAGAAGTGAAAGCCGTTCTATTAGGAGATGTGAGAGATGAGATATCCTAATTTGGACACGGCCTCTGGAATGCTGCATGTCTAAAAATGTGTGTGTTCATTGCAGTGGCTATATATATATGCTAGATATCCTAATTTGGACACGGCTCAGGCCTCTGGAATGCTGCATGGTGGAAAGTGTGTGTGTTCATTGTAGTGGCTATATATACATATGTTGTATTATTACTGCTTAACTATACCTGTGTTGGTGTTTTATTGATTTCTTTCTATTATGTTCTTTCATGTTGTGAGTACTAAATTGCCACAACATTGTGAAGTAGTTGGCTTAAATGTGCTTAATTACTCTGTATGAAGTAGGAGCAGTTTTGCATGAGAGGAAACATTCTTATTTAAACACAGCATGTCAAGTATCTGGAACGATACATGTCTAAAATATGTGTGTGATATTAAAGTAACCGATATGTATTACTTGTATTGGCCAACTATAAACAGCTATGTCGTAAACAGTGGCGGCTGGTGGAAAATATTTTTGGTGGGGCTGTTGATATAATGAGTAAAACATTTTTTTTTGGGAGAAATTACCCCTTAAATTAGGACTTCTGATGATGTAATGGCGCGTTTCCAGTGCAGCACGGAGCTCGCTTTAATACTGCGTTCAGACCGGACGCGATGCGAATATTCGTTTCGCTCTAAACTCTCCTATCGCATCGCTCTAGTCGCTCGCGTTTCCCCGCGGCTGCCAGCTGTGTTTACTCGCATCATTCAAACAAGACGCGCTTGGGAGCTACAACTACAACAAAATGAACATATTTTATAGTGATTAAATTGTAATACACGTTTCTAAATGATGCCGACGTAACAACATACTGATACCGGTTAGTAAAAACCATGAATTAATGCTTTGACAAGTCTGCAGACAGACGGCAGGCGAAAAACCTTTTAGAATGCTTGTTTTCTGAATGGAGCTTGGCTAAGCTAACGTTATATATGCTCCGACCGTCCACACTCGCAACAACGGCCTATACAGACATAAATAAACCAGTGACTGTATTCTCCATGACACAGACAGTCTGTGGTTTGTACTTGTTTAACTTTTGTCTAGTTTCTGAACAGATCGTATCTGTCCCCGGCTGTTTGAAGAGCAAGCATGGGAAACAAAATATAGCATTTACCTGTTTGAATCCAGCTAGCCATGCCTTTCTGGTGTACCAGCTACATGTGAAGCCTCATTGCTACATTTTGTCTTTTTCACGAGCTTGCTGTGATATATACAAATCGGGTTGGTCCGGTCCAAGGTCTTTAAGTATCAATTTATCTCCCAAACTTCTCCTTTCGAAAGGATTGGAGAGTAGCTCTTGCACGGAATTGGGTGCGGACAGAGGTCCGGCGACTCCACCTGCACACCATTCTCATCAAAATACTGCGTCACCTTGGTCACTCACGAGTCTAAAAAACAACTCACGTCAACGCACGTAAGCAATGTGGGCGCCAACGTGAGCGCCCTCGTGACCAAAATATTTGACGGCACTGATTGGCTGAAATTATGTTTCGGTGGCACAGTTTACTATTGAGACTTTTGCAACGTGCTGGTTGCTGCTGTTTGGCTCTGGGGCTCCGCCCGGTAATGATAAACTAATGCCACGGGCAAGGCCAGGCAGGAAACATATGACTTATCAGTAACTTTAGACATCGTAACACAATTTTAAACGAGATTTTATTGTAGATTATACATTTTACTGATACCAATTGTATGATATTTACCTTGTTCATTAGGGCTTGGTCCCCAGAGTAAGACTCCCGGACTAGCCAATCATCCTCAGCCGCAGCAGCGAGAGCGTCCGCTCTCCACTGTCTGTGGGCCAGAGGGAGACAGACACAATGAGTGCACGACACCTGGGGAGTGAGAGCCGCGTTTGCGTGCTCCAATCCCCGGCAGGACTCACACCGTGAGCTCCGGTCATAACTCATATGTCGGGTTGACACCGGGCTCCCGCCCTGTCTCCCCTGTCCGGAGGAGAGGGATGATGGGGCCAGGGGAACCACTAGGAATGTTTGCTTTCTAGTAAACAGCTCTGAAAAGAGCTTGTGCCTGTACAGTGCTTCTGCAACGGAGTGCTGAAGAAAAGTGGGAGCAGATTGTAGGGACTACTTCCTATTTATACGGAAGTGAGCCCGTAGGTGGGGCCCCACGTCATAGGTGAGCTTGGATTAAGTCTGTCAGTGCTGCACACATGCAGTGGGATTACCTTAGAGGGCGAAGCCTTATACGAAATAGAACTTGCTGATCGTTGGTGGATCTGAGCCAAGCAGTAAACTTACATAGACTCTGAGTACTTTGCCGGAATAAATTATCAGCCCTCCCGACTCCCAAGAATAGTCTTAAATAACACAGCAAACAATCCATAATACAAATAGATCTGTAGTTACCTATAGAAACAACATTTCTCCTCTCCTTTAAGTAGGATTCAAACAAATTTAGAACTGTTCTCGAAAGTCCCACCCGGTCTTCCAGTCGGTCTAGCAATATGTTGTGGTCAACAGTGTCAAATGCAGCACTGAGATCTAATCGAACAGTTATATTCTGCCACTGTCTGTTTAAGTGGATGTCATTGAAGACCTTAACAAGAGCAGTCTCAGTGCTGTTGTGCGGACAAAAACCTGACTGGAACACATCGAAACAGTTATTTAAATGCTATAAATTAGTTTTCAATGATTTTACCTTGAAATGGGCCTGTAATAGCGAAGCAACAAAACTGAAATTAAGAAACCGTTTTGGCGCGCTATGCATGGTGCCCCCTTGAGGGGGTTTCCTGACATGTCGTTGCAGTAAATTATTTATAATTATCTTTTTATTTTTCATTCCTTGCAGACATATATGTAGACAAGAAAAAAAAAGACAAATAAAAACACAAAAGACATCACAACAGGGCTATTTATCCCTTGCTCGCAGGCAAGAGCTCTTTAACAGTCATTAAGCAATCCTCCTTTTTTTAAGCTAAACAAAATCTGGCCTTGTGGGCCTCACCAGGTCCCGCCATCCCTTCCACCTCTTCTCAAATGTTCCACTCTGTAGTCTCAGTGCATATGTCAACTTTTCCATTATATATATCTGATGAATCACGTCCATCCACTCTCCTTCCGTCGGGACCTCTTGGCTCATCCACTTCCTTGTTATAGATTTGTTGGTTGCCACTCTTAAAATGTTAAAAATGTACTTATTGTCGTTATCCATTATATCGAAGTCTACCTTCCCCAGGTACATTACTTCAAATGTCAGTGGTATTTTTGCATTAAGCATTTTTACCATATAATTGTGGGCCTGAGTCCAAAGAGGGATTATGGATGGACATTCCCAGAACAGGTGAAAGTGGTTGGCATTCATATTACCGCATTTCCTCCAGCAGTCCGCCCCAGTTTCCCTATACTTTTTTTGAGCAGGCGTGATGAAGAACCTGACCGTGTTCTTCGATTCAAACTCCCTCCAGGTCTGGGAATTGGTTGTTTTCCATTGTTGTTTACATATTTGTCCCCATTCTTCTGTCGTAATAGTAACATTTGCTTCTCGCTCCCACTTTTCCTTGATGTAGGATGTATCTGTCAATTTCGAGTTCTGTAAACCAATATATATTTGTGCTATTAACCTTCTACACTGTTCCAAATGTTATGCATCTACAAATACCCTCAACACACCTTGTTCTATGATTATGTACTTTTGTGATTTTCTGGTTCAAATAATGCCGTATTTGGAGATACCTGTAGAAATCATGCTTTTCCAGTCCATATTTTCATTTGAGCTTTTCAAAGCATTCTATAGTCCCCTTGGTATGCAATGTGTAGTAAAATGTGAGTCCCTTCTGCTTCCATCCCTCAAATCCCCCCTCTACTCTATTTGGGATCAAGTCTGAGTCATGTGCGCACCACCTCAACAACCTAGCCGCCTCTTTTAAGTCTTTTACCTTTAACATTTCGTTCCATATCTGTAGTGGCAACCTGATCCATGGAATGTCTATGTCAGTCAAGTTCCCCATTAAGTTCCCATCTCCAATCAAAGGCTGCAACGGTACTCCTTCAACCAAGTCACTCTCTATGTCCATCCATTTTGCATTGTAGTCGGGGTTGCACCAGCATACTAAGGGTCTTAATTGAGCTGCATTGTAGTAGTCTTTGAGGCAGGGGAGAGCCATTCCCCCTTTCTCTTTTGGTAGTTTTAGTGTTTTGAGTCTGATTATGGGCCTTTTCCCCTGCCACACAAATGTAGAGATCATTCTGTCCCACTCTATGAATTGTTTCTCAGTGACTGCTACAGGAAGTGTCTGGAAGAGATACAGGAGCCTTGGTAGGACATTCATTTTCACAGAGTCTATTCTAGAGCTTAGGCCCAGAAAAGGCAACAGATTCCACCTTGCTATGTCTGCTTTAAATGATCCTGTTTGTATACATGTAAGACCATTTTAATATTTTAGTTTGTCGATGTGGACACAATTTATATAAGTGAAATAATGTGTAAATTAGAAGTAGTACAGTATTGCATACCAATATGAGCATATTATTTGTATGTACAAAGTAACTAGTATTAACTAGAGTGTTAAAATAAATGTACTGGAGTAAATAGTATGATATTCACCTCTGCAATGTAGAGGAGTAGAAGAATAAAGTAGAGACAAATGAAAATACATTAAGTATAGTACTAAGTAAAGTACAGTTATGTCAAACAATTACTTAAAGGTTAGGTAGGTAATTCACTTCAGAAACACTTTTTGTTATATTCCATGGAATACTCTTAACATCCCGATAGCAATAAATAAATTAAATGCTTTGACAATAAATATATACAAATATTTTATCTGTAAGCCGTGGCGCTGTAAAAAGCAAGACCAATTATTTGCCGCGGGCCGAGGCAAGACGAGATGGATGGCCTACCTGCCTGTCAGCCTTCCATCTGTGCACAAACTTATCTCGTGCCCTCATTGGTCATGTGCGCGTTCGTGTGTGTTGGAGGAGGGGCTCTGTAAGGAAGTCTGAATGAAGGGGCAGATTTTTTTCGGTTGTGTACTTTCAGATTCTACCTTTTTTCTCCATTCTTACCTACCCTACCTTTAAAATACAATACTTGAGTAAATAAACATAGTTTCTTTCCACAGCTGGTTAAACTTGTGATCAACCTGACAATACTGGTTTGGGTGTATTCATTAGGAACATAATGACTGTTTATATCAGGGGTTCTCAAAGTTTTGATGAGTGAGGGCCAATTTAGGTACCCAATATTGGATTGAGGGCCGCCCAAGAAAAAAACCGAACACAAAATAATTCCAAAACAAATCCTTTCTTTATTGTACTAACCAATTACCGCAACTCGCGAGATGCCTAGTTGCCATGCAACCAGTAGTCTAGCAAACTTTCCACAAGCTGTCATTCATAATTTAGGAATGACAACCCAGGGGGCACAGTTTTACCATTCTTAACCCTCTGGAGTCTAAGGGTATTTTCTCGATTTTTAGATGTTTTCTTAAATCACCTTTTAAATGTATTTCTTCGAACACGGCACCCCATGTGTTAAATATCAAAATGTTCAGGACAATCTCTGGTCCTGCTATATATGCATATTGCTCACCTTGGAGCACTGTTTGATGAGATAAGTAGCTCAAAAGCTTAAAATGTGACATCCGATTTTTGGAAAATCTTCAAAACTCTTGTGAAAACACAAATTTACTCATGTGATCGAATTGTTTTGGTGTTTTAGATTTGGTTACCAAAGTCCTAGGATCACAAAAGCAGTGAAATATTTGAATTACACTGTATATAAATGTGTTATTCATGTCTAAAATGAAAAAAATGTAATTCAAATGTTGAGTAAAATAGGTGTTTATCACTCTACTTTCACCACAGCAGGGACTGAGATACATCAGGACTGAATAATGACTTCATATTACATACCAAGGTTCATGTGATGTGTACAAATACAAATTGAGCATTCAACCTTTTTTTTCAACCAACAATCTATTATAAATATGTTTTTTTCAACCAACTATTTATATAAATATAAGAAACTGGAAAATCTAACTATTTACAATATTGAACATCAGAACTTTCAACCAACTATTCATTATAAATGTCAAGACAGTGTCAAGGTCTTTGTCTGTCTTCCAAGACAGTGGGTCTGGCTGCTGTGCAGGTGGGGGTGATGGTGCATGGGCTGCTGTGTAGGTGGGGGTGATGGTGCATGGGCTGCTGTGTAGGTGGGGGGTACAAGTGCTATACGAGACCTCCACGAGACCTCCTTGCTGGCTGGGTTGAAGGTGATGGCTGTGGTGGAGCCTTTGTGCTGAGGTGTCTCTTGACCTGGTGGCAGCCGCAGATGGAGGCAGCTGTAGTGATGCTGGTCTGCAGGTCCTTGGTGGTGATGGCTCTGGTGAAAGCCCTTGAGCCACAGTAGATCTTGACCTGGGGGCCGGCACAGATTGATGTTGTGGCTGCTGGATAAACGCTGCCTGTGTAGGACAATAATTACAACGAATTTTATTGAAATAAAGTTCAGGTAAAATGTTGCTCAAGCACAAATAACAATGCACACATAAAAATAAAGTTTGGGAGGTTGCAGAAGGACTCTCTCTTACAAGTTTGAGAGAACCTTACCGAGGGAAAGCCCAGCTCTCCAGGGAGAGAGCATACCAGGGGATCTCTCTCTCTCTCTCTCTCTCTCTCTCTCTCTCTCTCTCTCTCTCTCTCTCTCTCTCTCTCTCTCTCTCTCTCTCTCTCTCTCACATATAAATAAATCTATGACAAAGTCTCATCTGTACAGAACAGTATGACAAAATAATCGATGGCAAAAGCATGTCACTGTAAATGTCTCCGTTGTGGGACGAATAAATGATTAATTTAATCATCTACACATGTAATCTCACTTTTACACACCGAAATAACGTTAACACAGAGTTTGCTAATGGAGAGTCTATTTTGTCCCAATAAAAAGTTCATGACTATCGATAACAAATATATATCAATAAACCTATTGTTCATTTTCGCGGTATTCCCCACACATTGCCAGTACACTATTACTGTAATATTTACACTTACCCATGTCCAAATGGATCCTTGATGTTGTCTTTGTATTCTTCTTCTTCAGAAGAGTCGAAGACTTCAGGTTCTGAGGCTCTATCTTCACTGCTGCTAGCGAAAAAAATCTCTAGCGAAGTCGGCAACTGTAAAGTTTTTTTTAGCCATTTACTCTGTCTCTCTCTCTCTCCTCACAGACTAAACTGATCGGAGACACGTGGTATGTTTTTTTTTACTTGGTGGGTAGGTCCTTAGTGATTTCTTGATGTCCATTGGTCATTTCAGACCATGATGGCTGCCGGCCGAGATTTCCTTGACGGACACACAAATCCACCAATCCCACACAGTGTAAAGTCAAGCTGCTTTGAGCGGCCATATTGGCTACTGTGCCCTGGTTACAGTCTCACAGGAGATACCGCTGGAAAGCTACTCTTCCAGCGATTCCGCGGATATCTGAAGATATAGATACAACCATGGAGGATTAAAATATAACGCATGCATTTCAGCGTGTCACATTAACTATCGCGGCCCGCCAGAAACATTTCCGAGGGCCGCCATTGGCCCGCGGGCCGCACTTTGAAAACCCCTGGTTTATATGTTGCATATGTTATTTGTTTTGGCAATAAACCAACACAAGGGGAACTGATGCTGTTGAACCTAGACTTTTATTTGGGAAGATATACAGTATTTGCTCAAACGATATTTACCAATATCAACAAACGCTACAATAAAATACTGATTAAATTAAATGACAAGATACAAATGTCCATTTCAGTAAAAAATACATTTAAAGAAACAAAGCATGTTGTACAGCAGTGAAGAATGTGATGCTGAAGCTGTCTCGCCCTGAATCTCCTGCTGTAGAGGAAGCTCGAGCATTAGTCACCAGCCACAGGGGTCCTCCGAGACAACAACACACCTCAGGCCCCCAGACCCTAAATTCAGTTGTTTCATCAAGTTTGATGATGAGATTTGATTGACAGAAACCATCAATGACAAAGAAAAAAAAGATGGATCTCACTCTTGACATATGTGACCCGCTCTATCCAAGTCAGTCGGATGTCGCACATTGGGTTTTTGGTTGATTCTAAACAAACAAAGTCTTGGGATTCAGAATATCGAACTTGTCGTGTCATATTCAGACGATGAATACTTTTCTGAAGCTTGTAAAAACAGGGTGTCAACTTCAGCGATCACTGTCTCCTCTCACTCTGATCAGCCTCCCTGAAATGTTAAATGACAGGCTGACAGTAACACGACCGGGTCCGGGACAGGGGGTGGTCATCTGATCTTAAATATAAATAAAAGCATGGCTTTCAGAATATTAGAATATTATAGCCGAATTCAGATGATAAATACGGAATCAATGATTGTAAAAAATATCGGACTGAGCATTAGGCATTACAACAGGCCATGTGTTTCACTCCTCTGGCCAAGGAAAATAAACATCCTGGTCCTCGATGCTTATAGATTAAAATGAGTTAGCCCACGGGTGCATCTCCATGATCTGTTGCACATCATGAGAGGGACAGCCTGCTAACAAGCTTTGGTGATGTTAGAAATTAAAATCGATATTGAATGACGTAATTTAGCTTAAACAACAGTAAGTTTAAAGCTGTTTTATTCTGAAAACAGTTCCGGTTAAAGTTAACTTTGAAAAGCTGTATTGAAAGACGTTGCCCTTGACAACAATGACCACTTCCGGTTTTACGATAACATCGATTACAGCCGTTAAAATGCATTAAATAAAAAGTCATGAAAGAGTGAATAAGGAGAAAAGGCGTGTGAAGTGATGCAATGAATACACAACGTCTAAATCCTCATGTTTTACACGATATCGGACATAGAAGACCGAGGCGGGTGGATTCCCTGCGTTTCCGGCCGGCATTGAAGAGGAGGAGTCAAATGACAAGAATATATAGAGAGGTGACGGAGCTTCATGCTCACGCTTCCGACCGGAGCCACTGCGAGACAAATAGCTGCTCTGTCTCCTCCAACTCCTCTGTTTGTTTCATTACCACGCTACTTAATTAAAGTAACCAATTTGAACCATTTCAGAGACTCCATTAGTCTCTTTATTTTAAGCTTCTCTCCTGGGACGCGAGAGAACCTACACAATTCAACAGTGACAAACAAAGATTTCAGAATCACAGTTTAGCCAGAGGTGGTTCTAAGGGGAGGCCAAGGGGTACTATGCCCCCAAAATATTAACCCCTGTGCCCTCTTTTTAAATGATGTCTGCAAACTTTGAAGGCCTTTTTCTCAGCCTCCTGTCTTGGTAACAGTTACCTGGTATGTGAAATATTTTTTGCTGAATATTTAAGGAAAAACAAACAAGGATATCATTGGAAAGCTAAGAATCTCCACTTGTGACTGATTTTGATAGAGCAGCTCTCATGCTGAGAGAGGCCTGTATCCCCAGACTGGGCACACGTAAACAGAGGCATGGATGATGGAGGAGATGTAGTTGCAGGGCACCCCCCCCCCTACTGGAAACCAGCTGCTCAGGTCAGGGATCAGACAGGGCAAGAGCACCGCAGTGACACGGTAATGACAGCAGCTACCTGTAAAACACAAGCAGAGCAGACAACAGGCATCAATCACCCAGCAGTCAGCATCCCCTCGTGCTTAGCCTTTCTCAGCAAGCGCTGGAAAAAATGCTGCTCCAAAATCAAGTAAAACAATAATAAAAACAAGGTTCTTTAACTTTTAATGAATACATATTTTTAAATAAATAAATCTGCCAATAGAACAAGTGAAAATTGCTTGGTAAGATTTCTTGAAATAAAATAGGATATTAAGATAAACTAGAGAATGCAATTCCTGAAGAAATTGCTAGTGGGAATGCTTTATGCTGAAAAGCTGACGCTAAACTGCTATGCTGACGCTAAACTGCTATGCTGAAAGAAGAAAGTGAAGAATTTAAATTGAAATGATACATGAACACTGGGGCAAGCCCCCAGTGTGATGAGAGAAGAAAATAAAGTAAAAAGGCTTGGAAAAGGAGCAGAATATTCGAACTGCAAACTTCTAAACTAACTTGATGGCGAATGATCTGTCGCCATGCCAACGGCATTTGATGACACCCCATAATACGCTTAGATGCGTTGATGGCTGCATCGTTACCAAACCTGTGAAGTTTTCGGGCGTTTGGAGCAGTTTCACTGAAGTTATGAGAAAGCCGGCGAGCATTGTGTTGCCATGGCTACGGCATTTGAAGAAATCTCAAAAC
Source organism: Harpagifer antarcticus (assembly GCA_902827135.1). NCBI lineage: Eukaryota > Metazoa > Chordata > Actinopteri > Perciformes > Harpagiferidae > Harpagifer > Harpagifer antarcticus. Next base: position 4,796,471 of record CADEHL010001252.1, on the reverse strand, counting down.
TGTGCAGTAGATGTCTTCACGGCTGGACTGTTAGCACACATGTGAAGTTTGAGCACTTTTTGAACATTTTCATAGGAGTTATAGCGACATCATGTTTCCATGGAAACGGCATATGGTGAGATCACAGATTTGGCGTAGAGCTGTTGAGGCATGGACTGGTGATATACAAGTGAAGATTGGGGGACGATTGGACCGTGTCGATTGGACCTACAGCCACATCGTGTTTCATGGCGAGTGGTCTGTCGCCATGGCAACGGCATTTGATGACAACCCATACTACGCTTGATGCATTGATGGCTGCATCGTTACCAAACCTGTGAAGTTCTGGGCTGTTTGGAGTATATTCACTGAAGTTATGAGAAAACCGTGTTTCAAGGCGAGCAATGTGTTGCCATGGCAACGGCATTTGAAGAAATCTCAAAACTGTCCCGTAGATGTCTTCACGGCTGGACTGTTATGCTGCGTTCAGACTGGACGCGATGCGATGTTTGGGGGCGGCGCGATTACATGTAAAGTCAATGCAGAAACGCGGACAGATGCGAATTCGCTCCGACGGCGAGCATGAAGCGGTGGACGCGGCGCGAATCACGCGATTGAACTGTGCCGCGTCAAACGCGAGAGTTCAAATTTGTTCAACTCCAGCGTCAAATGCACGTGACGCGTTCTCGCGGAAGCCAATCAGCGGTGAGGATCTCAGCCTCCCGTTACTGACGTTCAACCAGAAAACATCAGCCATTAGCTGTTAGCAGTTAGCACACAGAGATCACAGCTCCTCATATCTGTTCAGAAACTGGACAAAAGTTAAACAAGTACAAACCACAGACTGTCTGTGTCATGGCGAATACAGTCGCTGGTTTATTTATGTCTGTAGGCCATTGTTATGAGTGTGGAGTGAGCATATACAACGTTAGCACAGCCTGGTCGACCCAATCTCCATTCAGAAAACAAGCATTTTAAAAGGTTTTTCGCCTGCCGTCTTGTCTGCAGACTCGTCAAGCATTAATTCATAATAATAATAATAGATTTAATTTGTTAGCGTGTTTACAGGTGCTCAAAGACGCTTTACAGATATAGTGAAGATAAAATAAAATAAAGGAACAACAAATAAATATATAGTTAAAGTTAAAGTCAAATAATACAAAAACAATCACACATTAAAAGCCAGATTGAAGAGGTGAGTTTTTGTGAGTTTTTTGAAGGTGGTGAGGTCAGTGCAGTCTCTGATGGGTTGTGGGAGTGAGTTCCAGAGGGAGGGGGCAGCGACAGAGAAGGCTCTGTCCCCCCAGGTCCGGTGATTGATGCGGGTGGGGATGGATAGGAGGTTGGCTTCTGATGAGCGAATGCAGCGGGAAGGGGTGTGGTGGTGCAGCAGGTCTGTGAGGTGTGGGGGGGGGGGGGGCGGCCTGATTGTTGAGGGCTTTGTGAGTAATCAGGAGGACTTTGAAGTTGATTCTTTGACGGACGGAGAGCCAGTGGAGGTTCTGGAGGACGGGAGTGATGTAGTCTCGGGAGCGGGTGTGGGTGAGGAGGCGGGCAGCAGAGTTCTGGATATGTTGGAGTTTATTGAGGAGGTTGGATGGTATGCCGTAGAGCAGGGGTCGGCAACAGGCGGACCGCGGTCCGGATCCGGACCCAGACCTATACGGACCCGGAGCTATAATCAATACATACATTTTTCGGCACCTCCCGCTTTTTTAACGCTGATTTGGGTGACTTGTGTAATTCGTGGAGAACCGAAGAGTTTTCGTTTTGGGGGTGGGGAGTCCGTCCGTCAGTCCGACTGACGGACAACTTCTCACTTAAAAAAAGAAGAAGAAATCTAGACCGCAAAAATAATTAAACAAGCGAGTACCTGTTTTTCCTGGCCAAGGACAGGTTCCTTGGACGCAACACGAGCGTAACGTGTCTTCACGTGGTATATGTCGTCTGAAAGGAGTGCTGACGGAGAGCACCGGAACGCTGCTCCAGCTCTTCAAATATTGCAGTACCCATAAGGAGCCGTACACATGCCGCAGTGTTTGCGTGGCTGTGTCTTTAGTTGTAAGCACAGTGGCGATCTGTTGTTGTTAGCATCTGGTTAGCTAGCTATGCTAACGAATTTAAAGAGCTTTTCTACAACCAGGTGGAAGAGAGCTCTCTCCTGAGAGGCTCAAATAACCTCAGCTCAGTGAGGTTAAGGCACACCTTGATGATCATTATAGTTATTAATGAGACAAAATGAAAAACAGTTATAAAATACTATATGACAGTAACAAAAAAGTTGTTAAAAACAACAAGAATAGAGTGTAAAAGGGGAGTGATTTGTAAAATATCCAAAAAGAAAAATCTGTTTCATATGGGTGTTGAAAGATGTATCCATAGATCCCTTCATGTTGCTCTCAAAGTGCACCAGATTGATGCTTTTAACTTCAATATTTAAAAAAAAATCTTCCCTAGAGGAGGTTAGGTCGAAATAAAATACATTTCAAAAATAAAACTAAGTTGCAAACAAATCATTTGTGTAATCATGTAAACTATGAGTATTTTTTCTTTGTTTTAAAATAGGTTTTTGTTTGCAGTTCTTGTTTCTTCTTTCTCAATGATCAGACTTTTGCTCTCACTGCAACTTTCTCTTTTGCGCTCCCTCATTTTTTGTTTGAGATTTTGACACAAACATCCCAGGTGGGCGGGACTTTCAGGAGTGTGTCCCCATTGTTTCAGTCTGCAGCTTTATTCCGTAACTCACAACTCCATCACATGTATATTCCCGTGCTTGCGGATATAGTACATCACAGTGTAAGCCTTTGTCAGCATGCAGTTTACTAAAGCGCCAACATGCGTCACTATATAACAGGCATTAACAGATGCCCATATCTGTAACATCTCCTTTCCTTTAGCTGTAAACAACATCAGCATGTCAATTTAAAGTGCAGGTAAGAGCTACATTGTGTAAAGCTAACACTTAAACATTGTCAACCTCCAAGACATGAAAACAATTACAATACTGTTTAACCATGCAAGTACCGATACAAAACTATAATAATATCCAACAATTCTTTTTTTTCTTTTTTCTTAACAGTCCAACAGACTTAGTGACAATGTTCCCAGTTGTATCACAGGTTCAGTCTCTGCGGCGGCCGTAACAGGCGACCACACCGCGAGTATACAGCTTGGCTCTCTGTACTCACTGGCTTCCCTGGTGTCAAACCCCGCCCTTGCGCCGGGACCCCTGGAGAGTGAGGAGGCTCCCCCAAACCTGTGTCATCCCGGACCGGGTCGGTTCTGGCTCCACCTGCAGCCCTCTCTGCGTTGACATGGCCCCGGTCCCTGTGGCTGCTCTGCTCCAGCCCTACCAGCTGTCGCATCCGGGCTGAGCGCTCCGCAACCCGCAGATCCACCCGGTTTCTCCTGTAGAGCGTGCCGTCCACCTCCACTACGAATGAGCGAGGAGCGACTTTCTGGAGGCATTGACCCAGTTGCCAACGGCCTGTGCGATCTCCTGGAAGAGGCCTCATCCTTATGCGTTCCCCAACATTCAGTTCTGGTAAGTCCCTTGCCGATATGTCGTAGGCGGATTTTGCAAGCCGCCGTTTCAACCGCAGCTTCTCCGTCACTCCAGTCACTAACCACGGTTGCAGCAAGCTGTCTGCAACCGGCATAGAAGTCTTCAGCCTTCGTTACATTAAGCGTTGGGCTGGACTGCTGTCCAACCCTTCTGTGGGCGTGTTGCGCCAATGGAGAATGGCCTGCCATTTATCCGTGCCATCCAACTTTGCCCGCTTGCAGAGTGATTTCACTATCTTGACAGCTGACTCAGCTTTGCTGTTTGATTTTGGATATCTGGGTGAGGATGTGACATGGTTAAATCCCCACTTCCTGAACTGTTCACAGGCAAACTGTGGGCCATTATCTGTGAGCACTTTGTCTGGCTGTCTGTAGCGTGCAAATTGAGATTTACATCGTGTGATGAGTGTCAGCTGATAGATCCGGCAGAAGATCAATCTCCCAGAAGTCTGAATAGTGGTCCACTAGGACGATGAAATCTTGGCCAGCGTAAGAGAAGATATCCATACTCACTGTTTGCCATGGACGTGTTGGGATATCATGCGACATCAATGATTCCTTCTGCTGGGCTCGTGCATATTCATTGCATGCAGAGCAGTTCAACACATAGTCTTTTATCTCTACTCTCATGTTTGGCCAGAACAGCGTATCCCTGGCGCGCCGGTAACATGCCTCCCCCCGATGTGGCTGGTGTGTATGCGTCTTAACAACTCTGCCCTCAAGGCCTTAGGGATAACAACGCACTGCCCTCTGTATAGCACACTGTTTTGCACGTTGAGCTCATCCCTGAAGGGCCAGTATTCTCGCACCAAGAGGGGGGTGTCCTCTTTGAAATCAGGCCACCCCCTAATGATTACTGATGTCAAAGCCTGTAATACATCGTCCATTTCTGTGTGCTGGGCAATTTGGCGAAACCTGAAGTCAGTAACATCCAGATGCTGTGCCTGATCCAGCTCTGAGTCCTCCGCCTGAAAGCTGTCCATGGAACACACCGCCTGTCGTACATAGGGGGTGTCGGAACCACGACACGGTGGAGTGGCCCTGCTCAGAGTGTCACTGACATACATCTCCGTGCCTGGTTTGTAAACAATATATAGATTGTACCCCTGGAGCTGCAGTAACATGCCCTGAAGGCGTTTAGGCGCACTCATGAGGGGCTTCTTAAAGATGGTGATCAGTGGTTTGTGGTCTGTTTCTGCAGTGATTGTGTCCCTGCCGTATAGGTACTGGTGAAATCTCTGGCATGCAAAAACTATGCTTAAGCACTCTTTCTCTATTTGAGCGTAGTTTTGCTCAGTCTGTGCAAGTGCGCGTGAGGCAAAGGCTACGGGCTGCCCCTTTTGCAGGAAGCAGCACCCCAGTCCATTCATGCTGGCATCACTCTGGATCGTTACAGGCTTTGTGACGTCATAATATTTGAGAACCTGCGTGTTGGTGACCATCCGCTTTATCTTGCGTATCGCATCATCGTGGTTTGGCAGCCAGTGCCATGCCGTGTCCTTATCCAGGAGTCTGCGAAGAGGCTCACAGATCTCCGATAGCCTTGGCAGGAACTTAGCCAGATATGTCACAAACCCGATGATGTGTTGCACTGCCTTAGCATCCGTGGGCGTCGGCATGTCCAACACTGCTTGAGTTTTCTCTGGGTCGATTTTCAGTCCTTCTGTAGACAGTACATGGCCGTGGAAATGTACAGCTTTGAGCTTGAACTGCAGCTTGCGTTCACTCAATCTGAGCTTCACAGCCCTGCACCGTTGCATGAGAGCTCTTAAGTTGGTGTTGTGGTCCTCTTCAGCCTCTGCGTCCGTATCGCCACACCCGACCACCAGGATGTCATCTGCAATAGGCTCGATGCCAGCCAGGCCTGATAGCAACTCATGTTGCTTGCGCTGATAGATCTCGGGCGCCACTGAGACTCCAAACGGGAGTTTGAGCCATCTCATCCGACCCCATGGGGTCCAGAATGTCGTCAAGCGGCTGCTTTCCTCATCAAGCTTGCACTGGAGAAAGGCGTTACGAGCATCAACCAGTGTGAAGACACAAGCATTGGGCAGTTTGTACAAGACGTCCTCTAGCGTTGGCATGTGGTAATGGGACCTGAGAAGTGCCTGATTGAGAGGCTTTGGGTCAATGCAGATTCTTATCTTGTCCGGTTTAGCTATTGTCACCATGTTGCTTATCCACGCTGTTGGCTCTGTCACTGGCGTAAGGTTGCCTGCTTTCACATGTTTGTCCAGCTCTTCCTTAACCCGGGCTTTTAGCGCTACAGGGACATTTCGTGGTGAGCACTGGACTGGTGTCACTTCAGGGTTCAGATCGAAATGAATATTACCTGGGACTGACTTGATCGAGTCATGGAAAACATCATGAAAGTCTTTCAGTAGCATTTCTTTTGTGAGTGGCATAGACTGGCTTGCATCAATAGTGTTCACCTCCGCTGGCAGGAGTTCTCTTGGAATAGTGAATTTCACAAGGCCCAGATCAGTGCATGCAGCACCACCTAGCAGGGGCTTTTGTTTGGTGTTCACTATCTCAAACACAAGTCTGTGTATTTTCCCCCTGACCACACAGTCAGTGTGAAATTTCCCCAGTGATGGCATGTATGTGTCAGAGTAGAGCTTTAGCCTTGTTCTGGTCGGCTGTAAGGCTGTCTTTGGTGACAGTTTCTCTTTAAACTGGCGGCCCATAACATTGCAAGTGGCCCCTGTATCTAGCTGGCATAGCTGTCTTTTCTTATTCAGGTGTAGGTGCACAAACCATTTGCGTCCAGGTGCAGTGACATTGTATAGGTTTTCACTTGTATCTGAGTCCCCTTCAGTTTGCTGGACATCGTCAACAACATTAACTTTTCTTGTTTTCTCTGCTCTGCTGCTGGCCTGACATACTTTTGCAAAGTGATTTGAAACGCCACATGCTCTGCAGGTCTTACCATAGGCTGTGCACTGCTCTCTGCCCCGTTTGAGTCCATTTCCACAGTATTTGCAGGTCCACTGCTGCTCTCTCTCAGCCGCTGTGTTTCTTTCCGCTGTTTTCCACTGTATTTTGCGTCGTCCGCCTTGCCTGTCCACCATAGCATTAATACTGTCCGCCTGTGCCTGCGGGCTCTCAATAAGCCTCATGCGTGACTCCGTCAATTCTGCAAGGCGGCAAATCTCCACAGCTGTTGGCAGCGTTAAGTCCCGTTCACGCAGCAGTCTCCGTCTGGTGCTCTCGCTGGCAATACCGAGTACCAGCCTGTCCCTAATCAGTTCATCTATTAGGTCACGGTACTCACATGATGATGCTTTTTCCCTCAGCTTTGTTATAAAGCTATCGATCGGCTCGTCCGGTCCTTGTTTGCAGCATCCGAACGTGTATCTCTCATAAATCACATTTTTTGCCGGCTTGAAATAATCCCCCAACGCATCCAAAATTGTTTTGGGGTCTTTCTTTTGTTCCTCGGTCAGCGTGACGTTGTGCATATATATATGCCGGCACTCGTTCCCCATAAGCCGTCTCAGCGTGGCTGCCTGCACCGCATTCGTCTTTTCGGTCAGACCTGTAGCATGCAAAAATCCTCAAATTCTGCTCTAAAAACCTCCCAGATTTTTGCTATATCACCAGACATATGCATGCCCTCGGGTGCCGGAATACTGTTTGTCGTCATGACCTGAGTTTTCTTGAGCTTTTAGTCCAAGAAGACCGCTTCTGACACCATGTTTCAGTCTGCAGCTTTATTCCGTAACTCACAACTCCATCACATGTATATTCCCGCGCTTGCGGATATAGTACATCACAGTGTAAGCCTGTGTCAGCATGCAGTTTACTAAAGCGCCAACAGGCGTCACTATATAACAGGCATTAACAGATGCCCATATCTGTGGCTACTCAGTTTTTGAGTGACAGCCCACTACACCACAGATCATACAGTGCAACTCATGCAGCAAACAGTCCACTCGGCCACGTTAGTGTTGGTGTCTCCTGGGGAGTTTCATGAACATATCGGACTTATCTTATGGATTGCTGTGCATTATACTTCTGATGTGTAGTTTATACTTTGTTCCAACTTTAAATATTTTAATACCTGAACACACTGCTGCTGTTAAATAATTTCCCAATTTGGGATTGATAAAGTGTCCGTCTGTCTATTTTTTTATTTTATAGATTAAAAAAAACACATCTATGTGTTTTCAAGCTAAAGGTGATTCACAATATAAACTGTATACTATTATTTTTCAAAGACATGTTACATTTCAAAAGCATATATTGCTTTGTTTAGGACAAACAATTAAAGACTGCTTTAAATTAACAAATTCTACAATATAAAAGTGGCAGATTTGCTTTATTAAACAGACCAGACCTAGGCTGCATACCAACACAATTAGGAACATGCTCACATCTTACTATGTGGGTCTGAAGAGCTGAAGCATTCACACACAATGGATAACAACGGTGTTGTTTCATTCTATATCCTGTGAGAAAATGATATACGTTTAGCATTAAAAACTCTACATACTTTTCCTGAGGAAGATACGAATAATCAACAGATTTGAATGGAATCTCTAACATTTTCATGTAGAATAAAGACAAAAGAGTGATTATACAAATTACATTTATTGAAATTTGAACCAGAAGTTGAAGTCTCAAAGAATGTTTTAAATAAAAGGACATAAAACAAAAAGGTGGATAATAATAAAATCTATTAAATGTATATGTAAAGACATTTGGTCAAATGAAATGACACTGAGCCAGTGATAACAACAACGCCAGCGTGGATGAAGCTGGTGCAGGTCTTTCTTCATGCCCCCCCCCCGTGCTGTCCCCTCAGAGGAAGTGGGAAAACGGGATAAGACCTATGGACGCCACGCTGTCTCAATGATCTACACTGTTAATATGAGAGGAAAATAAATGTCTTAGGAAATGCAAAATATTAAGTTAACAAATAAAACACAGCTCATGGACGGTAGGTTTTCCTACTAAGTTAACTCAGCCTCCATTGATTTTCATATCAAATTAGCGTGTTAATAAAATAAGCTATCATGGCTTATACTTGCATATCTAAACAGAATCATGAAAGCCTGTTGGTAGAGTCAGGCACACGAGTCCGTTTGAGTGTGTGCGCCGGTGTCTGAACGCTCACTTACTGCTAGCTATGTAGCTAACTGTTAGGCTACTTAGCTTGCATTGTTATGGATCTAAAGGTAGCAAAAGCTAACTTTCATAGCACAGCTTTACTTCCCACTTAACACAACAAAGAAACAGACCGTATAGCACAGCACAAACAACACAAATGATCAATACTTGCATATATTTTCACTTGTAGTATTATAATAATTGAAATGCTGGTTCTTCTGGGGGTGTTCTATCCACGCCATAGACCAGGGGTATCAAACTCAAGGCCCGGGGGCCAAATCCGGCCCGCGACTTCATTTCATGTGGCCCTGCAAGAGCTTGCAAAGAATATAATACGTTTATTATACGGTTATATGCCACTTTACAGAAGAAGGTTGCCCATAAACTACATGTCCCACAATGCATCTCGCTTTTTGACATACGCACTGAAGAGACTTGCAATTATTTGACCCGGACTTCTAGTTAATTACTAAGTTATTACCCTATCCAATAATAATCGAATTCAGAGGCAATAATGTAATTTAACACATTATTTTATATGTATATTATATATTTATATTGTTACAACCGGCCCTTTGAGTGCAACCTTTATGGAAATGTGGCCCGCGATGAAATTGAGTTTGACACCTCTGCCATAGACTGTATATATAATCAGCTACCGCACCGCAGCTTCCTGCACTGTACAATCGTTGGAGGACTGGGCTGTCACTCAAAAACTGAGTAGCCAATGGAGACGCACCGCTGAAAGTCCCGCCCACCTGGGAGGTTTGTGTCAGAATCTCAAACAAAAAATCAGGCTGCGCAAAAGAGAAAGCTGCAGCGAGAGCAAAAGTCTGATCATTGAGAAAGAAGAAACAAGAACAGCAAACAAAAACCTATGTTAAAACAAAGAAAAAAGACTTATAGTTTACATGATTACACAAATGATTTGTTTGCAACTTATAGTTTTATTTTTGAAATTTATTTTATTTTGCTTGACTTAGTTTTTTTTGCTTTTAAACTCATAGTTTTGCTTTATTCTGAGAAAGTGTTGCTTTATCTTTATGATACAAAACTAATCCCATAAGATATCTGGATTGGTTGCTTTTTCTTTGCACAGCATGAAAGAAAGGCCAAATGAATGGGCTGTGATTTTAGTTTTTTTAAGCAGAGGTTGAGTTCAATAATTTGGAGGATTTTGGAAAAAAATTGAAAGGAAAAAGGTTCCCCACCCCTGCTGTAAATAATAATAAAAACCCTTGATTTATAACTTAACATCTCTGTCTCCTATTGATCTGAGTATATTATAAAGAACAGCCAGTTAATTGAAGCATTATAGCACAGGCCTTTGTCAGATGGTATATTACGCTGTTTTTTTTCTGCTTCGAATAGTTCTCTCTTTTTTCACCATACCTGTGTTTGCATCACTGTAACCAATGAGCAGCTGCATGTGTATGAGAATGGCCCTGACACCATTTCAGCCCAGATTCACAAACTCCTGGCAGGACAAGCTCAAGCTCAATTCTCACACTGAATTTAAAAAAAAAGTGAGTGAGGGACTGCAATATAAGAGGGAAAGAAAGAGAAACTTTCAAACTGTTCAATTGTTATGATGTAAAGACTGATATTGTTCTATACTCGTCTGAAACTGTTAAGTCATGATGTGAAACGGTTAACAAAGAAAAAGGGAAACTCAAGCTGCTGCTACACTTTATTTTATATATCTAAAATTAAGCACTTTTAAGATGCACACATTTTCAAAAGCTATTTTATTTATTTTCTCTATTTTATTTGTAAATGCAGCCCGAGAGGAACATTACACATATCCACAGTATATCTGTATAGTTCAATGTTAATTGACAATAGATATTGTTGTTTATGAATTGTACTTTCTTTATTTGATTGGCAGTCAGTTGTTGATTACATGCAGACGTTGATAAAGCTACAGCTACTTTAATATATATCACACTAATTCAAGAAGCAAGTTAGACATTTTGAAGTTCCGGACCTTTGCATGGGGAGATTTTCTCTAACTGTACCTCGTTGAATTTTAGTTGAATACCTCTGCCGTAGAGGATGCTATTGCAGTAGTCGAGTCGTGAAGTGATGAATGCATGAATCAGGGTTTCAGCAGCAGAGGAGGAGAGTGATGGGCGGAGACGGGCAATGTTTTTGAGGTGGAAAAAGGCGGTCCTGGTGATGTGATTTATGTGGTGGTTGAATTTGAGCTGACTGTCGAAGATGACTCCGAGGTTGCGGATTCATTCATGGTTTTTACTAACCGGTATCAGTATGTTGTTACGTCGGCATCATTTAGAAACGTGTATTACAATTTAATCACGGTAAAATATGTTCATTTTGTTGTAGTTAGCTCCCGAGCCAGCGCGTCTTGTTTGAATGATGCGAGTAAACACAGCTGGCAGCCGCGGTGAAACTCGAGCGATTAGAGCAAAGCGAATATTCGCCTCGCGTCCGGTGTGAACGTAGCATTAGCACACTGCTATCTGAAGTGTGCTGCTCTGAGCATGTCAGGTGCAGTGATGACATCATCGTGTTCCATTAAACAGGTGTTTCTATTTGAGCTAACGAGGTGTGCAGAGAACACAGGTTTCCATTGTTCTGAATGAGAGATAAACCTCTTACATGTGAACGTTTTGTGGAAGAACCGTAACAGATATCTGTGAAATTTCAAAACGTGAAGCATGTCAAGGAAGTTGAGTATTTGAAGTGTAATTTTTGTGTAGTTTCGGGTGGCCTTTTTGGCAGTTTAACTAAAGGCTGCTACCGTGAGGAAATATCAGCCTGAAATTACAATGGGCTTTAATGGAGGAATGTTGAATGTTTTTGTCACTTCATGCCCTCAAGAGGCATTTTGTTGAATTATTTTTGCTTAATTATTTGTAATTTTTCAAGCTACGTGATGTTTTCCTACGTTTGTCAAGAAAGATTATGTCTCAGAAAGGTAGGGTTTGGGAATTATGGCAGTTTTAAAAAAAAATATGAAGGCAAATTTGAAGATTTCCTACCCTCTAGCTTGTGACATCACGCACTCTAGTTAATGTTAAAATCGGAAGAAAACCTCTTTAACAAGGTCTGAACAATGTTTAATATCTCTAAAAGTAAGAATCAGATTTAAAAGTTCTTTTACACGAAAAATGACAGAAAGATGTGTAACATTTTAAAGTTGGAATGAGGTTTCTGAGTGAAAGTATGAATGAACAGTTAGCAGTTCAATCGCATGAAGATTTGTTGAAGTCTGAAGATTTCCTCCATTGACTTCAATGTTAAAAATGTGATGTATTATGGGATGTATCTCTGGAATTATGAAAGTTATGAATGAGAAAAGTAATAGCCATCGATTCCCGACCGAGCTGAACGTTTTGATGTTGAACGGAGTTTCTGCGATGTTCAATGCGGGAGGAGAAGCGCGGCAAAATACCGGCGGAATAATAAACTATTCGTGCGTAGCATAACATATATGAGATCTTGTAATTAGCTGAGAAAATGCATTTTGAATTATATTTACCAGGATTGGGAAATGTTGTGTTACAGAATAAGCCAGAAATGCTCAGAAGGTTTTCCATTTTATAGTTGCTGATTTTCCAATGAAAATAGGTTTTCTAAAATCAAGTAAAATGTAGTTCTTGAAACAAGATTATCCATCTTTTAAAAATACCAAAGCAGCTTAAAGAAACTGGTTTAATCTGAGATCCAGTCTTTGACTTAACAAGATTCATTAGATGCATCGTCTAAAAACAAGACCCTATACTCACTACAATGTTACTTCTCAAGTTATGTCTTATATCAAGTGTAAAGACAAATTCTGACTAGTAATACTGACTACAAATACTTGGCAAGATTTTTATAGTGTCTTACCATTTACAAAGCACACGGAGGATGCAGAAATATTACAGGAGCAGCCACCCCAGGCTTGTTATTCCCGTTCATTTGTGAATTATGAATTGGTAGGAAACCAATTTGTAGTTTTTATTCTAAAAGTGTCACAGGTTGTGGGCAAGCGGCAAACTCTGGGGAAGAGCCGGGACGCCAATACGGAAGTGCCACACACTGCAGTTCATATATTGGCCGATAGGCGATGACTGCAGAAAGGAGCAATTTCCATAGACCCCCATGTTGAAATGCCCAACTTTACAGCAGAAAAAAACATGTTTCTACCCCTGGCTGCAATAAATATTATTATGCATTTAGTTAGATTCCACCTTCATGATTATGAATCTGTGAGTGAATTGTTTTCTAACACGACCCTTTTATTTATATTAGGTCTTAAAGTTTTTGCATAAATTAGGGTGTGGTCACATTGAGTGAGGGCTCTGTCAAGTGACTGCTGCTGCTCGCTTCTCGTTTCTCTGCTAGCTGCTCCATGAAGCTAGCTATAGGGACTCTGCCTGCTCAGCTCATCCAGGAAACACAACTTAAAGCCGGCTGTGGTTGTGTGTTCTTCATGCTTATATCGGACTATTGTGACTCGCTCTGCGGTTAAAACAGACGCTGCATGAATGCGGTTTTGCGGTAAGTCAAATTCTTACACTTACTTACTACGTACTTTATTTATGTGTTAATGATTTTAATCAGCTACGTAATGAATGTTAAGGGTTAGCGTGTAAGCGAGTGGTAGCTACATCGGTGCTAACGATGCTAATAGTAGCCTCCACGTTAAAATCATAGACTATATAGATATAAAGGTTAAAACGAAATAGACAAATGTTAAGTGGGATAATACTGAAAAACAAACAGCTTCTGTTTGAGGTTTATAAAATAAGGTCATCCTTGTAACATTACATTGCATTTAGCTGACGCTTTTATCCAAAGCGACTTACAATAAGTACATTCGACCAGGAATACACAACCCTGAAGAAAACAGAATCATATAAGTACATCAGGTATCATAGAGCCAAACATTTAAAGTGCTACTCAACTGGCTATAGATAAGCCAGTCCTTTATTAGTATATAAGTGCCTTGTTAGTAATTCTATCGCTCGAAGTGGAGTCGAAAGAGATGAGTTTTCAGTCTGCGCCGGAAGATGTGCAGGCTTTCTGCTGTCCTGATGTCAATGGGGAGCTCATTCCACCATTTTGGAGCCAGGATAGCAAACCCACGTGTTTTTGCTGATGGGAACTTGGGTCCCCCTCGCAGCGAGTCGTTTGGCTGATGCAGAGCGTAGTGCACGCGCTGGGGTGTACAGTTTAACCATGTCCTGGATGTAGGAAGGGCCAGATCCATTCGCAGCATGGTATGCAAGTACCAGTGTCTTGAAGTGGATTCTAGCAGTTACCGGGAGCCAGTGAAGGGAGCGGAGGAGCGGAGTGGTGTGGGAACATTTTGGAAGGTTGAAGACCAGACGAGCCGCTGCATTCTGGATGAGCTGCAGAGGTCGGATGGCACATGCAGGTAGACCAGCCAGGAGGGAGTTGCAGTAGTCTAGGCGTGAGGTGACGAGAGCCTGGACCAGAACCTTCGTGGCTTTCTGGGTCAGCTGGGGACGAATCTTCCTGATGTTGTACAGCGTATATCTGCAGCAAAGGGTTGTAGCAGCGATGTTTGCAGTGAAGGACAGGTTGTTATCTAGGATTACTCCCAGATTCCTTGCAGTCTGAGTCGGGGAAACAACAGAGGTGCCGATGTTGATTGTCAGGTCAAGAGTGGGACAATCTTTTCCCGGAAGGAAAAGCAGTTCAGTCTTGTCAAGGTTGAGCTTGAGGTGATGAGCAGACATCCACTGAGAGATGGCAGCTAGACAAGCAGAGATGCGTGCGACAACCTGGGTCTCTGAGCGGGGAAAGGACAGAATTAATTGGGTGTCGTCAGCATAGCAGTGGTATGAAAAACCATGCGGGCTAATGACTGATCCGAGCGAGTTTTTGTACAGGGAGAAGAGGAGGAGACCAAGAACAGAGCCCTGAGGGACCCCTGTAGTTAATTGACAAGGGTCGGACTCGGACCCTCTCTAAGTTTCCCTGTAGGTACGGTCTTTGAGGTATGAGGTGAGGAGGGAAAGTGCAGAGCCTGAAACTCCAAGTTCTTGGAGAGATATTTTATTATGTAGGTAGGAACTGTATGTAGACAAGCTCATGTCGAAGTAGTGTATGTGAAATCAACCTCACAATAAGATGTGTGTATATTACAAATAATAATGTCATATTTCAAGATGATTACTTAGATATTACAATATGATTGGTTGAGCTGGAGTTCATTATTGAGCTCACTTTAACGTCACAGTCATCTGAAGAACGAACCCAAACCTTGTTGTTTTTATTAATTGCATTACCAAATTGGTATCAAATAAACAGTAAGCATTGGTAACACAACTTCCAAAGTTACAGTAAAATAAAAAGGACCCCGACTCGGACAATACACAATCCAACATGTTCAGCAGAAGAGAATCAGTTATATTGTTTGTACACATGGTACTTTATAGGGATGCTCCCGAGATCGGCCGATACTCACTCTCTGCCGATCAGGAGAGCCGATCGCATGACGTAAAATACATGACACTTTTCTCTGTGTGCAGCAAAACAAGCTCACCAAAATGGCTTCACCGGTCTGGCATTATTTTAAGGTGTCCGAAAAAGCAGTATGCAGCGTGTGTGAAGCAGAAATCCTGCAGCTCCGCCCGCCGGACCGGTGAGCGGAGCGAAACAAACAAGAGTTAGACCTCACACACTTAGCTATTTTATCTACCTCTGGAACAAGCTAAACTAGTTATAAATATATTTATTCTTCACTGTCGGGTCACTCATTACTGGATCAGTGAGCTGCATGAGATACTGACAGGCTGTCAGGAGAGAGAGAGGGGGGAGAGGGAGAGAGGAAAAGAGAGCGCTTCCGCTCATTTCTCCCGTGTTACTATCCAAAGTGAATGTAAACTTGAATAATGTACATCATTTGAATGTAATAATTATGTTGATTGTTGTTTGTGGAAGCTCCAGTGAATGAGCCCCATTAACTGAGTTTTAAACATCACTTTAAAGGCCCCGCCCACTCGATCGGATTGGCGATCGGTATCGGCCCCAAAATTGCCGATCGGAGCATCCCTAGTACTTTACATATATTTCTGTTTGTTTAAGGTATGCAGGTGATGCAGACAGGCTGGACCAGAGAGTGAGAGACAGAACTGGACTCCTCACAGCAGTGAACTTCAGCACAGGTACAAAGACTCTTTTTTTCATACTGTACAAAGAATCAAGAAAGATATTGGTTTAAATAAATGAAGTATTGACTTGAATACACTGATATACATTCCATTAAACAATACTAAATACTAGATCACCTACACATCAGTTAAGTTGAGGGTTTTTTCCATGCAAAAAGTTACATTTTAGATATTTAGCAATATGACTTTGTCAGCTTTCTAATTTAATGTATTGAAGGCAAAGATATTTAACACATAGTGAGAACGGCTACTATTTATCTCTCAATATTGTCTGTAAAAAACGTGGTAAAAGTTATTATTTCAGTGAGACAACAGAGCAAGCTTCTACAGTTGCACTAGGTTTTGATAACAGTTTTGATAATAACATATATTACAATTACAAAATAATTATATCTACAGCCCCTAAACACACAAACACACCTCTTTCATAAATAACACACTTGTTCTGCAATAATATGTTTTAAGTTTCCTGTAATTTTTGTTAGGAAAGGACATGCCTGAAAGACACGACATGTTCTCCTTCTCTGAGGGTCAAGAAGAACATTCAAGAGGAACATTAAAAGCTGATGTTATGAGATTTTAAGACCAGTACAGGACATTCACTAAGAAACTACTTTTATTGTGAAAACACAGTCAGCTGATCGAAAGCACCTATTTCCACATCTACACTCCATCAGCTGATTATTTCTATTTGCCTCACTTTATGAGCTTCACATCACTTGTGCCTTGAACCGCAGAGTTTGCAACGTCACAAATAAATGGGGCCAATCTTCAGTTAGATGTGAATGTGTAATCTAACATTTTCAGTAAGAATAATGGACAAAAGGAATACAAATACAAATACAATTTATTGAAATGTGAACCAAAAGTTAATCAAACATGTTTTAAATAAAAAGCACATGGACAGAAGGTGTAAACCTATTAAATGTATAAGTGAACACATTTAGTCAAATAAAGTGACAGACTAGGCCTGTGCAGTTGGTATCAGCTGTGCCCAGCATGGGCTCCTCCATCAGGCCTGGTCCTCCTCGCTGAGGAAAGACCCTCTGTCCTCTCCAAACCAACAGACAGGACGTCCATCACACGGAGGTTTCTCCCTGAAGTCTCTGCAGCTCTCTGGACACCACGCTGTCTCAATCCGTCCACACTGAATATGAGAGGGGGAAAATGAAAATAATAAATGCTTTAGACAATAAGAAATATAAAGTTGACTGTTGAGTTGCTTAGTTTTTTTAGATTGTCAATACTATTACTGTATAACTAATATCTCAGGTTAAGAGGCACATTCAAATAAAGATTGGTCTTTAAATAAATGTTGTCTTTTGAATTGTTTGTCTAAAGTCAAGGATCTAGAACTGGTACTTAGTTGTAATGATATAGTCTGGTTATTATGCTGTTTGGAGGAGGCCTCACAGGTAAGAGCACTAACTAGCTACCATCACATGTACCTTAGCTTGACTTAAATGTATTAAACGTAGAGTTAAGTGATATCAAAATATAAATAACTAATGTCATGCAAACATTAATATTTGCTTGATTCCAGTGTTGAATTTAGCACAATTCCATACAAACGTTAAGGGGTTTTAAGATTCTGAAGTATTATGCTAAAAACTCAATAACTTAGATTATTATTTATAGTTTTGCTAGTTTCATGTCCGCTTACCTTAGAAACGTAAAATGCCACGGCAGTGTGCAGATGGGGAGCATGTTAGCTTAGCTTGGTAGCTTCAGCTAGCTCTGGAGCTTCCAGCTCGGTGGCAGCAGGTCCCGCCTCGGCTCCGCCTCTTTGCCCTTATTTGGAGCAGGCGGGAGTTGAACTCTGACATCACTGTCGAGCCGTTAGTGGCCGACTCCGCCTACTAAGGGCTTCTCGGCAACTCTGCAGAATACTATGGGTGACGTCACGGACCCTACATCCATTTATAAATACAGTCTATGGTTGTGGGATATAATTTAGGATTGGTGGTCAATGGCAGAGTTTTAATTAAGTCCAGGCCACAGTTCACAGTGCTGGAGATAGAAGTGGTTAATTAACCACCAACTAGCAGATTAGGCGCTATATGAAAGGCTGGAGCACATCATTTCTATCTGTATTAGTTAACAGTTGGCAAACAGGAAACATGTAAGTGAATTTTGCCCTGCAACAAGAAAATATTCTGAGGTTCAGTTGATGGACAGAAATGGATAAATCTTTTCAATAGCTGATTATACAGTACAATCAATTTAAGGTTTCCTATTAATTACTATATTGTCAACAAACACAACACTAACAGATTCACATTTCCAATTATTTGGCCCCAAATTAAAAGGATATTCTTAGGATGTAAACTGAAATTAAGAGGTTTGAGCTCAGGATGTCCTTTTGGAAGGAAACTATTGATGAAATGCAAAAAAATGACAATAAAAGCAGGCTAGTTCAACCCGGTATCACAGCAAGACGTGAACATGTGACGATTTACCATGCTGGGAGACGTGAAGATGTCACGATTTCGTCCCTTCAAACGTGACAATTACACGGTATTGTTAACATGGCCCAACCAGTGGAGAAATACTCGGAAGTGCCAAGCAAATGCTCTACCACGACTATTGGTCGGTTGTTAGTCACACTCGATCTCGCCGATTTTATTGTTGCTCCAGCTGGTCGACACCTCTTTTAGCGGAAACAAAGGCTACATTAATGTATTCAATCGATGTTAATCCATTGGTGTGGTTGTGGAATTATTACCGGACATGACGTGGGATTGCGTAGCAACTGTTATTGTTAAAATTAAATATTTTGTATTCATTTTTTAATAGTCACACTTGATTTCACCGATTTTCTTGTTTCCCCAGCTGGTTGACACCTCTTTTAGCAGAAACAAAGGCTACATTAATGTATTAAATCGATGTTAATCCATTTGTGTGGTTGTGGAATTACAGGACGTGACGTTGTGCCATCGCATAGCAACTGAACTCCAAGAAAATAAACACCACTAAGGTTCAAGGGTTTTTGTTATCAGATGCACAGTAGCAACAGTGTAATTTTGGCATTGAAAATCTTAGAGCCCGAGCTCCTCCAACAGTGCAACATAAAATAAATAGGACATAAGACAAAATTAGAAAAAGATAAATAAAAAATAGTGCAAAATGTACCACTATTGGTTCAAATAATGACATTTAAAAAAAAAAAAGTGTTGTTACCCCAGCTGTTCGACTAAATCGATGTTAAGCCGTTTATGCGGTTGTGGAATTACTGTATGTGACGTTGTGCGATCGCGTAGTAAGTGAACACCGTGCTATGCGATTACTACCCGTATGACGACCATGAACGCACCGGACATCGGCTACAACTTCCTCTCTGTCTGACTTCGCCAAGCAGGTAAGGTGCTGCACCGCATACGTCCAACATTTTAATGTTTATTTCAAGTTAATCAGTTGTAGTTGCATCATATTTGTATTAAAGCACAAGCTAGCTAAACTCCTATTATCTTTACTTGGCTAGCTAACACTTTGAGAGCAACATTAAGAGATATATGGATACATCTCTCATCACCCATATGAAACAGAACTGTAAACAGATTTTCAATTTCTTCATAGACATTTTACAAATCACTCCCTTTTTAAAACAAACTGTTTGAGACCCACTGAGATAACTAGACTAAAGTTAACTATCTAAACACAGAAAGTCCTTTACTTCACCTGAGCTGAGGTTATCTGAGACTCTCAGTCTGACAGGAGAGAGTTCTCCGTCCACCTTGTTGTTGAAAAAGCTCCTTATACCCGTTAGCTTGGCTAGCTAGCACCAGATGCTAACCACAACGATCTCCGGTAGATACCCACCGGTGCGCGAGCTCTCTCACTCGCTTGCGCAGGCACACAAAATGGCTCATGCCACACACACACACACAGAGCAGAGCTTGAATGAAACACAGAGACCCAGAAGTAAGCTACTTGTACTCACGAGGCCTATTATCATGTGCAGAATCCATCTCGCTTTCAGGTGGTTTTGATTGAGTGTCCACACGTGGACGTTTAAGGCCAAAAAAACGATCAATTTTTCACTTTGCTGTTAGCAAATCATTTGGTGCTCTAGCTAACAGGAAGTCACTCAAGTATCACAAAGTAATTTAGCCTATGGGTAGGTAAAAAATCGAATGGGTGCTGGCCATTGGCCTAATCATATCACCTGTGTTGGCTTTATGTTTTTGGTCAAACATTTGTTTGTTTCACGTTTGCATTGATGTAATCAATCATTTTTCTAATTTAATAAAAATAATATTAATACATTTAGAAAAAAAACAAAAAACCACATATTTCTTGGGGGTGCTTAGGCAATCCTGGCTCCCCCCTGGCGCCGCCCCTGCATCCCACCAAAATGGTAACAAAAAGTGACAGGAGAGTGTATGACAGGAGAGTGAACATGGCTTCACTGCAGAGCCATGAAAAGACCCGAGGCGTCCGTCAGACCGCTGCCTTTGTGCCCCTCTGCACAATGTTGCATCCTGACCAACTGGAAGCATGCCAGTTTAGGATGACGGGAGGTAGATGAAGCACATTTATGTCAACGTAGATATGTGTGTGTGTGTACATGTGTGTATATATGTGTGTATTCCTGTGTTGGGGGAGATGTAAAGATAGTTCTTGGAAGAGGTCATGGCTCACACAGTCGGAGAGTGCTGCCAGTCATGGCCACATCAAAGCTCTGCCACCACACAGAGCATCACCTTCTGCTTTTGGAAGATACACACCAACAAACACACACTTCTGATGATTACATTCATTCCTTAGACCATAATCCTACCGTGAACTGTGACCTTTAGACTAATCCGGTGTTTTACAGCTTATTTGCATCATTTTGGACATAATTTTTTACGGTGGCTCTGAAGTGCAAGACACCACAGCATTTCACAAAACACAACAACATTTCACAAAACGCCGCAGCATTTCAGAAAACACTACAGCATTTCACCAAACACACCGCAGCATTTCACATTGGATGGAAAGGGTATTCCTTTAGGGAGAACACTTCTTGTTTGTGATTGGACAGAGCCAGCCAGAGAAGCACTGCTGTGATTGGTTGTTTTTGCTGCCAGTCAAGAAATGACGCTTCGTGATTGCCAACGCATCAGCCGTTAGCTGTTAGCACACACTCAGAACTCACAGCTCCTCATATCTGTTCAGAAACTGGACAAAAGTTAAACATGTACAAATGGGACTACAAATCAGCCCGGCCCACTTCGGTACTGCCGCCCCCCCCCCCGGTACCGTAACTAAACATTGTGGACGAACGAGTGGGGGGGGGGGGGGTGCTAGTGACTTACCAGTGGACTTGTATTGTCACTGTGTCACTGGCCCCCAACATTGTAATCACCAAAAACAATCGACTAATAATGAAGAAAATTAACACATTTGTTGCAATAATAGTAATGGCTATGTAATTGATTTGATTAGATCCTGCATTATCCTAAACTGCTGGGACATTTCCCTAAAGCCAATACCTTTATATTGTCTACACTGCACTTACTTGTCAGCATAGGTCGGCATTGATGTACAGAGCCGACAGAAGACCTTGTTTATATTGGCATCATATTGAGAGGTGCAGTGACGCGTCCTAAAACCAGGAAGTAAGCTGCTGGTTCCCTCGACAAAAAGCAATGGGATTTCTCCACAGGGTTTTGGAAAATAGCTGGAAATAAGGTCTGTGGAAAACAAACCTGTTTGATAAATGCACGTTTTGTTCAGCCGGATAATCTCCACATGTCTACCCTACTTTTATAATTTTCTAATCATAAATCTAATGGATAGATTATAAAAGGGTTTTAGGATTCGTCACTGCACCACTAGAAGCCAACTCCATCGATCAAGCTGGCTGAAACTTTCTCTCCCTCTTCTTCTCATGCTCCCTGTCACTCTCCTTTAACTCCTCCGGTGACTTTCTTTTATTTGAAGATTGTCTTTTGCACGGCGCTTGGCCGGTTACCGCTGCTATTAAAAACATTTTGGCGAATGGCTAGGTCAGGGGTCGGCAACCCGCGGCCCACGGGCCGCATGCGGCCCATTAAGCCCTCTGCTCTGGCTCCCTTGAGCTTAGACAAAAATAAGAAGGAAATAAAATAAATGTATTTGTAGGACTATTTATATTTTTTGCATGGTTGAAAATGTTTCTTATCTTATATTTTGAGGTGATACTGTGACACATAAATAAAAAACAAAACGGTTTTAATTAGGTCAACTAAAATATGCGTCACATCCTGCTACGGTCCCGCACGAGCGCCTTTTCTTGGAGGCGAATAACCTGACCCCCGGCTCGATGAGCGAACTATGGATAAATCAAAGAAAAGTACCGGAGGAACACAGGATTTAATTCTGTGTGAACAGAGTTATATGCTTTCACAGCAAACAATGCTGGTTTACCGGTATGTTTGATATGTAGAGAGAAGTTGTCAACGGTGGTGCAGCCTTTACGTATCGAGGAACAACAAGGGAGAGGAAGACAGCTGACGATCTTCAGTCATAATTCAATGGGGTATGTCATTTATTTCAGAAAACACTTTTTGTTATATTCCATGGAATGCTCTTAACGTCCCGATAGCAATGAATATATTAAATGCTTTGACAATAAATACATACAAAAATTAATGTCTGGAAGCCGTAGCGCTGTAAAAAGCCTGTCAGCCTTCCATCTGTGCACAAACTTATCTCGTGCCCTCATTGGTCATGTGCGCGTTCGTGTGTGTTGGAGGCATATTTTCTCCGGTTGTGTACTTTCAAATTCTAGCGCACTCGAGCTGGTTTCTCCATCCTTACCTACCCTACCTTTAACTCTTTTTAGGGTGCAGCTATATGTTTTATTTATTTCAAAGTGGGCCCATTTTAATAATATTTTTTTCCTTCAAATGTGCAGAGGACTCCCCAAGTGCTGTGTTTAATTTATTTTAAAGTAGGCCTGTGTATTATTTTTAATTCTCCTTATAAGAGTTCTTTGTTTCTTATTAAAGGTTCCAGACCCTTGGGCTAGGTGGTGCGATAGTCATACTTGCCAACCTTGAGACCTAAGAAATCGGGAGCATTTCCAAAACCACCGTGGGGGGGGATCGCCGGAGCAGGGTTCGCCAGAGCTGTATTAGATTAACATTAACATGCTTATTGTAGTTGTAAGTGCACTGTCTTGCGGCTTGTAGCACCATCCTTGATGGAGCATATGTGTGGGCAGGAAAGGAGTGAGCAGAGGAGAGTTGTCGATTCTTGTTCTGTTTTCTGTGACTATCTTCCTCACCCTCTCAGACTTTCAGTTGCGCGCGCTACTAATGAGACGCACTACCATGGAAACCAAACAATGGTGTAGCTGTATTAAAGTCTGAGTGGAAACGGTCCTGAGTAAATCTGATTTTGTCAGAAATCGGGAGAGATATGACCCCGGGAGAGGGCAATGAAATCGGGAGTCTCCCGCGAAAATCGGGAGGGTTGGCAAGTATGGCGATAGTCTGTAGTGAAGGAGCGCGCTCACGGGAGCCTGCTCGCGCTGCGCTCCGCAGCAAACAGCTGGTTGCTTTTCACCCAACAACGACAACCGACTCACAGAACGCTCTGTTGTAGCGTTGATAAACGAAACAATTTAACTAAATTGCTAGTCAAAATACCAATACCACAGGACAATTTTTTTGAAGCAATATTTTTAGTGGCCCGAGCGGGCAAGTGGAAAGTACGTTTTGCTGGCCCGGGGTGTCTAAATAGTGCTTCCGGGCCAGCGGGCCATTTAATGTCGAGCCCTGCCGCTACCGGCCCGGGCCACATCGTCCGACCGGCCCACTTCAGTACCGGCCCATCGGGACAGTCCGCCCCTGAACCATAGACTGTCTATGTCATGGCGAATACAGTCGCTGCTTTATTTATGTCTGTATGACGTTGCAGCTACAGGTTAGTTTAGCCTGATGGATCCGATTCCATTCAGAAAACACGCATTTTAAAAGCTTTTCGCCTGCCGTCTTGTCTGCAGACTTGTCAAAGCGTTAATTCATGGTTTTTACTAACCGTTATCAGTATGTAGTTACTTCGGCATCACTTAGAAACATGTATTACAATTAAATCATGGTCAAATATGTTCATTCTGTTGTAGTTGGTATCTCCCATAGGATTTACATGGAGATACGCCCCGCCCCCTCTCCAGCGTGTCTTGTTTGAATGACAGGAGCAAACACAGCTGACAGCCGCGGTGAAACTGGAGAGATAGAGTGGCGAAGTCCCTCCCCTTCCGGTTAAGCTCCATGGGACCTTATTTTTCGGAAAAATGATGTATTGAAGTCAATGGAGAGAGAAAGATTATCTTTCGATCCCGTTTGAATTGTGCCACGAATTACACATGATGTTTGTCAATTTAACAGAAAATGTTGCAAGTCAAAAAAAATAAGAATGTGTCGTAAAACTCTGAAGTAACACATTTTTTGTGTGAAGCCGCTCAGTAAATGTCTCTGGTCTCGCACAATACGCGTCACCAACACAAAGATGGTTGTCACGTTAGCACATTTCACCTGTTTCTTTCAGAACGAGGCGAAAATCACTCCAAGTCTGGGCACGTTGAGAGCTGTACAGATCCTTAAGAACTTCGTGGTCTCTGTGTATGCTGTGGATAACATTAGTGTTCACAAGAACAAGATACACTCCCGTGTTTTGTTTTAGTTGCTCTTCAGATTGAAGAGGACAGTTTTATATCGACTATACTGTATGTGTGATCTCCTTTTACATCTCGTTGTGTCATTTGAGTTTATTTGCTGTGTGTAGATTCAAGGATTTTGGTTATCTTGTCAATTTGTTTGGTTATCTAGGCACAGCTGTGTGTGACTCCCTCTGGTACACTGGTATGTGTTTTCCTAATGTAGAGAGTGTTGATTTAATTAATAAACTACACACTGAGTCAAGATCCTGACCATCCTTTTTTTTGTTAATCAAATGTTTTTATTCATACACATTTAGAAAAATACAATGTACAATCACAACCAATACAACACAAATTACAAAAAATACAGAAAAAACAAACAATAACAACAATCAGACAAAACTATGGAAGAATAAACCCTCCCACTCCAGATCCTGACCATCCTTGTATTATTGCTCATTCAATCTATTATAGCATGCTAACAAATGGTACTTAATTTATTTTTACAGATCTGCATGGGAGACGATGCGGCGATGCAGAGCGCTGTCTGTGATTGTGCACGGGGGATGTACTGCAGCCACGGCAATATTTGCACGCTGGAGAGTTTGTGGTCGGTGCCTGCAGACTCAGGCCCTTTGCTGTAGCTGTGGTCGGTGGACTGATTTATAGCTTAGCTCCCTTTCTCTTTTGTCCACTCAAATAAACTTGGCCTTTTGTCTTTTCCATGTGGAAAATGGCAGCTGCATATTCTGCATTTCTCATCTGGCTTCCTGTCTGCTCGTCTACAATGAGAAAATGGTATAATTAATTACTAATAATCATTTAAACCTGCCAAATAGTCCCCCTACCCATAGTTTAAACAACCATAGTTTAAACAGTCTGCACTCTTCTATTTATCTTGTGAAGCACTTTTAACATTCAGCTTGTGTGTGTTTTGTTTGTATTTATTTCCAGGTAGAAGAGGACCAAGAGTGAGGAAGTAAGACAGAGCTCTTAATGTGTGACACATATATGTAGTGATAAATGGCTTCACCTGACCACTGTTCCTAAATAAAACAAGTTTTCTGCATCATCAGTCATTTTTTCCAAATAATTACCAATAATACCTAATTATCTCTTTGAATAATTTTCTCTCAGTAATCACTCAACTACAGTCTTGCCAACAAACAGATTGACTCACCCTCACTATCATCACAATGAAACACGTCCACGTCCTAGCACCTACTGCCCCCTTAGCACCCGGTGGAGGGGGGCAGTAGCTACTCTTCAAATGTTTCACGAAATACGAAATACTTACCATCATGACTACTCTTACTGTTTAACATTTTTGGTTTACTTCATGTTAAGGCTAATAAAAATGACAAGGCTAAGTAATGTAATGCTAACTAACGTGCTCGCTACTAGCTAGGTAGCTAACTTGACTTTGTTCCATGCACAACATGTGTCTTCCTGATATGTTTGATCCAGCGACTCCTGGTCCTTTCATCAGACGGGAAGCGATAGAACGAGCAAGAGGTATGATTACTGTTGTGATTACAACCTGGTACAAAGCACACAGGCATCTTGTAAAAGTTAATTTATTTTTTAGCAATCTCTTATATTTATTGGAGGGAATAAATCATTGTGAGTCGCAACCACTTGGAGCATTATCGCCTATGACATCACTTACCCAGAATGGGATCTGGGATTTGTAGTCTTTCTTGTTCCGTATTTTTCATAGTCTTATATTTCAACAGTTTTACGACAAACTGTGATTTTTTGACATGGAAATGATTGTTTAAGATTGACAAACATCATATGTGTAATTCGTGGCACAATTCAAACGGGATCAAAAGATAAGTTTTCTCTGTCCATAGACTTCAATGTATTATTTTTCCGAAATAAGGTCCCATGGGGCGGAAGTAGATGGCCGTGACATCGCCACTCTAGTCTACCATAGTATTTACATGGAGATAAGCCCCTTAAAAACCATGAATTAAAAAAGCATTAATTCTGTGTTTACTCCTGTCATTCAAACAAGACGCTGGAGAGGGGGCGGGCCGTATCTCCATGTAAATCGGAATCGGATCGATCAGGATAAACTAACCTGTAGCTGCTCCGTCCACACTCACAACAACGTCATACAGACATAAATAAAGCAGCGACTGTATTCACCATGACATAGACAGTCTGTGGTTTATACTTGTTTAACTTTTGTCCAGTTTCTGAACAGATACTGTATGAGTAGCTGTGAGCTCTGAGTGTGTGCTAACGGCTGATATGTGTTGGAGCACCACCCAATGGCGGTGGTGGAAGTTTCACCTCTGCTCCGCGCCGTCCCTTGATGACTGATGAGCTGGTCAATTTATAAAAGAAGGAATTCAAAGCACCAGGATAAAGGTTAAACAATAATCTGTTTTAATGGTAAGAGCAACAATACACAATACAGAGCACTCTGCAACAGTACAAGATACAGAGTACTCCGGGCTCAATTCCTACCACCGTGTGATAAACGTACCACGACAGCCAGACAGGACGAGAGCCCCGACTGTAAGAATGTTACAGTATTTAAACACATTCTGTGGGAGTAGTTGTGACGGTTGCTACACGGACCACTATTGCGGTAAGCATGTTGTAACTTCCGGTTGTTGTTGTTGTCATCTCCGGGTATCCCGTGTGCCTGTTATGTTGCTGATAGCTTATTATCTTAACTTAATCGATCGTTTTAAAACTCTTGATCACGGCAACTGCCTGACGTTGTAATCACACGTTACTACAGCTTAAGCACTCACAACTCTCCTTCTCTTAGCGACTGTAACTCCACAGTTGCCTACACTCTTTTAGGGTTTGCTAACGGTAGCTACTTTAGCTTGATAGCTAGCCATGGCTCTTTCCCCACCCTCGGGTGCTATTTCCTGCTCTAACTGTCTCATGTTTGGTTACTTCCCTACCTCCTTTACTGGTACCGATACATGTGTTAAATGTAGTATAGTTGTTAGGTTGGAGGCGGGAATCTTAGCCATAGAAGCCCGGCCCCGCATCTTAGAAACTAACTCAGCTACAGTAAAGCCCATGTTAGCCGGTGCGGACCGGCAAAAGGTAGCTCCTCTTAGCCGTCCCCCGGCAACTCCCGAGCAGCAGGGAGACTGGGTGACTGTTCAGAAGTGGCATAACGTGAAACCTGCAGGTCCCCACCAACCCGTTCACGTATCTAACAGATATTCCCCACTCAGCGAGACACCCGCTGAGAAGACAACTCTGGTTATTGGTAGCTCTATTATGAAACACGTGAATTTAGAGACCGAAGCCTCCACAGTCACATTCATTCCGGGGGCCAGAGCGGGCGACGTTGAGGCGCATCTTAAACTGCTGGCTAAAAATAAACGTAAATACAGTAGGATTGTTATTCACGTCGGTGGTAATGATGTTCGTTTACGCCAATCAGAATGCACCAAACTTAATGTGGAGTCGGTGTGTAGTTATGCTAAAACAATGTCGGACACCGTAATCTTC
The DNA here is from genome assembly GCA_902827135.1 of Harpagifer antarcticus. NCBI lineage: Eukaryota > Metazoa > Chordata > Actinopteri > Perciformes > Harpagiferidae > Harpagifer > Harpagifer antarcticus. The sequence goes on along the minus strand of CADEHL010001252.1, from coordinate 4,768,541 downwards.
TCTGGTCCCCTCCCCAATCTGATCAATGATGACATGTATAGCCGCACGTCATCATTTCAGCGCTGGTTGTCTTGGTGGTGCCCAGCAAACAATGTGGGCTTCGTAAATAATTGGACAGCCTTCTGAGGAAAACCTGGTCTGATTAAGAGAGACGGCATTCATCCTACTTTGGAAGGTGCAGATCTCATTTCGGAAACAGTTCAGGGCTTTGTGGACTTTTAATCCATGACAAACTGGAGTTGAGACCAGGAGGCGGAGTCGCAGTCTTACACGCTTCTCTGCGCTCTCTCCTAGGCAGTCATCCATAGGAATCCCGAACCCAATAAAATACCCAATATTAACGGTATGTGTGTGTCTGCCCAAGGACAATTTAAGGTAAAACCTAATAGAGGTGTCATACATAATAACCTAATAAAAGTAAATGTAACAACTACTACAGTGCAACACAACAGGAATATGAAATGTGGTCTCTTAAACATAAGATCTCTAGCATCTAAAGCAATATTGGTAAATGATTTAATATCAGATTATAATATTGATATATGCTGTCTCACTGAAACTTGGTTGAGACATGAAGAATATGTCAGCATAAATGAGGCCACTCCACCCAGCCATATCAATACTCATATTGCCCAAGGCACGGGCCGAGGAGGTGGAGTTGCAGCAATCTTTGACTCAAGTTTACTTATCAATACTAAACCAAAATTAAATTATACCTCCTTTGAAAGCCTCGTTTTTAGTCTTACGCATCCGACCTGGAAAACTTTGCAGCCAATCTTATTTGTTACAGTGTACCGTGCACCAGGTCCTTATTCAGAATTATTATCAGAATTCTCTGAGTTTTTATCAACTTTGGTACTTAAAACAGATAAAGTAATTATCGTAGGTGACTTTAATATTCATGTTGACGATGATAAAAATAGCCTTACTGTTGCATTTAACTCTATATTAGATTCTGTTGGTTTCTATCAGAGTGTAAATAAACCAACCCACTGCTATAATCACACTCTCGACCTTGTTCTGATTTATGGTATTGAAATTGAGCAACTATTAGTCGAACCGTATAATCCTGCTTTATCCGACCATTTCTTAGTAACTTTTGAAGTACTGTTACTAGACTACAAAGCATTAGTCAAAAGCTCCTGCAGCAGAAACCTATATGTTAGTGCTATAGCCAAATTTAAGGAAGAGATTCCACCAATACTTAACTCGATAGCATGTCTGCATGTAAGGGAGGAAACTTATACAAAATGTACACCACCCCAAATTGATCATGTTGTTGATAGTGCTACAGATGCGCTGCGAATAAAATTAGACTGTTGCTCCTTTGAAAAAGAAGAAAATAAAACCACATAGATTAGCTCCATGGCATAATGCCGAAACCCGCAAAATAAAGCAAAAGTCGAGACAACTTGAAAGGATATGGCGTTCCACTAAACTTGAAGAATCTCGTTTAATTTGGCATATTACTCTCAATGAATATAAGAAAGCACTGCGTGAACCGAGAGCAGCCTACTACTCTTCATTAATAGATGAGAATAAGAATAATGCAAGATTTATTTTCCGCACTGTAGCCAGGCTGACAGAGAGCCACAGCTCGATTGAGCCTTCTATTCCCATAGCACTCAGTAGTAATGATTTTATGTGCTTTTTTAACGATAAAATTGTTACTCTTAGAAACAAAATTAATGACCTCTTGACTTTGACCAGTATAGTATTATTAACAGCTCCCGGAAACATAAGTTCTAATATTACACTAGATAGTAAACTAGAATGCTTTTCAGACATAAACTTTGAACAATTCAATTCAATGATTCTCTCTTCTAAACCATCAACGTGTATGTTAGACCCAATTCCAACTAAGCTGTTGAAGGCTGTTTTTCCATTAATTAGCACTTCTTTATTAAATATTATGAATATGTCTTTATTATCAGGCTATGTTCCACAATCATTCAAAGTAGCAGTGATAAAACCGCTTCTTAAAAAGCACAACCTCGATCCAGAGGTTTTAGCCAACTATAGACCTATTTCTAATCTTCCGTTCCTCTCAAAAATTCTTGAGAAAGCGGTCGCAAAACAGCTGTGTGATTACTTAAAAAACAATGATTTATTTGAAGATTTTCAGTCTGGCTTCAGAACACATCATAGCACAGAGACAGCTCTGGTTAAAGTCACAGATGACATTCTAATAGCCTCTGACAAGGGACTTGTCTCTATTCTTGTTTTGCTCGATCTCAGTGCTGCATTTGATACTATCGACCATGATATTCTATTGCAAAGACTAGAGCACTTAGTTGGCATACAGGGAACTGCTTTAGGCTGGTTTAGGTCCTATCTATCTGAACGCTCTCAGTTTGTACGTGTTAACGATGAATCTTCCACGCAAACCAAAGTTAGCCATGGAGTGCCACAGGGTTCAGTGCTCAGACCTATTTTGTTCACATTATATATGCTTCCGTTAGGCAATATTATAAGGAATCATTCTGTAAACTTTCATTGTTATGATACTCAACTATATTTATCAATCAAGCCTGATGAAATTAGTCATCTAAATACAATTCAAGACTGCCTCAAGGACTTAAAAACGTGGATGACCTTACATTTTTTGATGTTAAACACGACCAAAACTGAAGTTATTGTACTTGGCCCGAAGAATCTACGAAACAAATTATCTAAAGATATGCTAACTATGGATGGCATTAATTTGGCCTCCAGTGAGACTGTAAGGAATCTTGGTGTTATATTTGATCAGGATTTATCCTTTAACGCACACATAAAATCAATTTCAAGGACCGCCTACTTCCATCTACGTAACATTGCAAAAATCAGGCATATCTTGCCTCAAAACGATGCAGAGAGACTAGTCCATGCATTTGTTACTTCAAGGCTGGATTATTGTAACTCCTTATTATCAAGGTGTACCAAGAAGTCAGCTGATTCAAAATGCTGCAGCTCGTGTACTAACCAGAGTTAGGAAAAGGGACCACATTACTCCTGTTCTGGCTGCCTTACACTGGCTCCCTATAGAACACAGGATAGAATTTAAAATTCTTCTTCTCGCCTACAAAGCCCTTAATGGGCAGGTGTCATCTTACCTTAAAGAACTCATTATACCCTACTGTCCTATTAGGGCATTGCGTTCATAGAATGCAGGGTTGTTGGTTGTTCCTAGAGTCTCTAAAAGTACAATGGGAGCCAGAGCCTTTTCTTATCAAGCTCCACATTTGTGGAATCAGCTTCCAGTTTGTGTTCGGGCGGCAGACAGCCTATCCGTTTTTAAGAGTACGCTTAAGACCTTCCTTTTTGATAAAGCTTATAGTTAGGGCTGATTAGATTCAGCCCCTAGTTTTGCTGATATAGGCTTAGTTTGTCGGGGGACATCTTACTTCTTCCTTCTCTCTGTCTATACCTGTGTACTCTCATGTTCCGATTAACCCAGCTTCCCCAAATTTCTTTCTTTTTTATGTCTATATACGCCGGGATCCGGAGACATGGATGATCCTGCGGTCCTGTGTCCTGGATCGTGAGCCTTGGATCTTGAGTCGTGGCTGTGGTCCTGGATCATAGGTCCTGGATGGATATCCTCGTGGATTCATCTTCCTATTATACACACATGCATTTCCAAACATTTGGACTACCTATGTTATAAATGTATTATCTTTTTTCAATGTACACACGGCATCTATTGCACGTCTGTCCGTCCTGGGAGAGGGATCCCTCCTCTGTTGCTCTCCCTGAGGTTTCTCCCATTTTTCCCTTTAAACTGTGAGTTTTCTCCGGAAGTTTTTGCTTGTACGATGTGAGGGTCTAAGGACAGAGGGTGTCGTATTGTCATACTGATATTCTGTACACACTGTGAAGGCCACTGAGACAAATGTAACATGTGTGATATTGGGCTATATAAATAAACATTGATTGATTGATTGCTCCTCCCTAGCTATTTGTTATTGGCGATTTCACTTCTAGGCGAGCCCAAGACAGTGAGCTGGTAGTTCTCCATTGGCCAGTTTCACTTCTGGGCGGGACCCTAGGCAATGAGTCAGCAGTTGTTGACTCCGTCTGATTCGCTCCCTCTCCTTACAGTGTGTGTGTGTGTGTCTAAATAAGGATGTTTCCTGCCATGCAAACTGCTCCTACTTCATACAGAGTAATTAAGCACACACATATATTTAAGCCAACTACTCCAAAATGTTGTGGCAATTTAGCACAGGCCTCCTCTGAACTTCCTCTAACCTCGAAGTCAGCTCACTTAACAGGAATACATCTATTGATAATTCAGAACGACCATTATCTCATGGCCTCTCTAGGAGTCTTGCAGGATATGAATTATCCAATTAACTAAGTCTGCCCACGAGCACACATACATTTTCCCCTATGCAGCTACGCACCAACATTTTTATCGTTTCTTAGCTAATGCATGCTGGATATGAACCACTAACTAACAAGACTTTAACTGTATTAGGTCTGAGGAAGCCCCTCTCTTGGAGTTCCTCTGACCTCTTACCAATTCACTTAACATGGGTACATCTGCTGTTAATTTGCAAAGACCATTGATAATTAGCAAAGAGACTCCCGGGCCTCTTCTACTGACTTTCTGAAAAATACTCATCCACGGGTAATCATTTTACTCAAGGCAGAAATCACAGGTTGTACTGTACCTTACCTACTCACAAATAGCCAAAAAAACACCTTTTGATTATAACACAAAAGTGGAAGAAAGACCATTTGTGCTAATCTACTTCTACTAAAAATGGGACATCATTATAGGAATATTAATATAAAAAACCTCTCTATATTTAAGAGGAAAAAATTGACTCGTCCATTCAAGTTTAACACATATTAATATATAAAAACACACATATATTAGTGATAACATAATTCAACACACTTCTTATATATCAGGTGACATTAAAAATGAATATACCAGAAATACGCTGTATTAAACTTTCTGCTATAACACGTTATTTTAATACTTCATGTGTTGGCAATCACGAAGTGTCATTTCTTGACTGGCAACACAAACAACCAATCACAGCAGTAATTTTCTGGCTGGCTCTGTCCAATCACAAACAAGAAGTGTTCTCCCTAAGGAATACCCTTTCCGTCCAATGTGAAATGCTGTGGTGTTTTGTGAAATTATGTGGCATTTTCTGAAATGCTGTCGTGTTTTCTGAAATGCTGTGGCGTTTTGTGAAATGCTGTGGTGTCTTGCACTTCAGGGCCACCGTAATTTTCATTGGTGTTGTACCTTAATACATTTGAGCAGTCACTATCCCTTGTTTGATAAATTCCTGGCATTTTTTGTTTGCAACTTAATTCCTGCATGTCATGCATTCCCTTGACGGGGCCCTATTCTGCTCATGTTCAGGTTCATATATTAGTATTTTGTGTCTACTGTGACATGTTTACATGCTCAAAAAGTGCTTTTTTTGTCTCATACTGTCTTGATCTATATCTGAGTGAGGTGCTTATACTGTTTGACCAAAGTTGTTTGAAGATGGAGAGGTTTCAATCTAGTCGAGATCAATAGAGACTCAATGGGCGGGTCAGTGGTTTCCTGGCCTATTTCCACCACACAGGGTCCAGATGCAGGAAACCAATAGATCCTATCAATCAGAGCCAAAGCTGTTCTATTGCACTACCATTGATCAGCAGCAGGATGAATCGCATCAGACTGACCAAAATAGGGTTGTTGCTGAATAAAAATGTCTTCATGGTGAATGTGTATCCTCAATAATTCACATTAAGTTTATGAAGAAAATTCAGTTTCATATTTGAGGTTACAAAGGCCACACTAAAGAGCTTTGATATTTTTAAAATGTTCTACAGTCTTAACAATTTACACTTTTTACAGATTAACATTATACTTTCTGATTCTTATTCAATTATATAATTTCTGTTAGGAATGTCATTTTTTATCATGTCTCTTGTTTTGTGTGTTTATTACTGTATACACTTTAATCTAAGTAAAGTTGTTGGTGTCACTTTAAGGTTGGGGTCACTTTATTCACCATGTTCTCTTTGTGCATGGTATGCACATTGAAATTGATCTGGTAGAGGACTCAAAGTCCCCTTTGGAAATATACAGTGGAGGAAATAAGTATGTGATCCCTTGCAGATGTTGTAAGTTTGCCAACTTACAAAGAAATTAAAAGTCTATCAGGGTCATTGTCCTTCTGGAAGATCCATCCATGACCCATGTTCAGTGTCCTTGCTATCGGCCAAGATTGTATGATACATGGCCCCGTACATCCTCTCCTCGATGCTGTGAAGTCCTCCTGTCCCCTTAGCAGAGAAACACCCCCAAAGCCTAATGTTTCCACCTCCATGCTTGATGGGGGGGATGGTGTTCTGGGGTTATAGTCAGCATTTCTCTTCCTCCAAACACGGCGTGTTGAGTAAATGCCAAAGATCATCTGACCTCATCATCTTCTCCCAAGCCTTCTCTGAATCATTCACATGTTCATTGTCAAACTTCAGACGGGCCTTTCATGTTCTTCTTGAGCAGGCGGGGGGGGCCTTCAGGCGCCGCAGGATTTGTTTTTTTTGTAATTATCTTTTTATTTTTCATTCCTTACAGGTTAACAAGCAGACATATACGTAGATAAGACAAAAAAAGACAAATAAAAACACAAAATACATCACAACAGGGCTATTTATCCCTTGCTCGCAGGCAAGAGCTCTTTAACAGTCATTAAGCAATCCTCCTTTTTTTAAGCTAAACAAAATCTGGCCTTGTGGGCCTCACCAGGTCCCGCCATCCCTTCCACCTCTTCTCAAATGTTCCACTCTGTAGTCTCAGTGCATATGTCAACTTTTCCATTATATATATCTGATGAATCACGTCCATCCACTCTCCCTCCGTTGGGACCTCTTGGCTCATCCACTTCCTTGTTATAGATTTTTTGGTTGCCACTCTTAAAATGTTAAAAATGTACTTATTGTCGTTATCCATTATATCGAAGTCTACCTTCCCCAGGTACATTACTTCAAATTTCAGTGGTACTTTTGCATTAAGCATTTTTACCATATAATTGTGGGCCTGAGTCCAAAGAGGGATTATGGATGGACATTCCCAGAACAGGTGAAAGTGGTTGGCATTCATATTACCGCATTTCCTCCAGCAGTCCGCCCCAGTTTCCCTATACTTTTTTTGAGCAGGCGTGATGAAGAACCTGACCGTGTTCTTCGATTCAAACTCCCTCCAGGTCTGGGAATTGGTTGTTTTCCATTGTTGTTTACATATTTGTCCCCATTCTTCTGTCGTAATAGTAACATTTGCTTCTCGCTCCCACTTTTCCTTGATGTAGGATGTATCTGTCAATTTCGAGTTCTGTAAACCAATATATATTTTTGCTATTAACCTTCTACACTGTTCCAAATTGTATGCATCTACAAATACCCTCAACACGCCTTGTTCTATGATTATGTACTTTTGTGATGTTCTGGTTCAAATAATGCCGTATTTGGAGATACCTGTAGAAATCATGCTTTTCCAGTCCATATTTTCATTTGAGCTTTTCAAAGCATTCTATAGTCCCCTTGGTATGCAATGTGTAGTAAAATGTGAGTCCCTTCTGCTTCCATCCCTCAAATCCCCCCTCTACTCTATTTGGGATCAAGTCTGAGTCATGTGCGCACCACCTCAACAACCTAGCCGCCTCTTTTAAGTCTTTTACCTTTAACATTTCATTCCATATCTGTAGTGGCAACCTGATCCATGGATTGTCTATGTCAGTCAAGTTCCCCATCAAGTTCCCATCTCCAATCAAAGCCTGCAACGGTACTCCTTCAACCAAGTCACTCTCTATGTCCATCCATGTTGCATTGTAGTTGGGGTTGCACCTGCATACTAAGGGTCCTAATTGAGCTGCATTGTAGTAGTCTTTGAGGCAGGGGAGAGCCATTCCCCCTTTCTCTTTCGGTAGTTTTAGTGTTTTGAGTCTGATTATGGGCCTTTTCCCCTGCCACACAAATCTAGAGATCATTCTGTCCCACTCTATGAATTGTTTCTCAGTGACTGCTACAGGAAGTGTCTGGAAGAGATACAGGAGCCTTGGTAGGACATTCATTTTCACAGAGTCTATTCTAGAGCTTAGGCCCAGAAAAAGCAACAGGTTCCACCTTGCTATGTCTGCTTTAATTCTTGAAATCAAAGGCTTGTAGTTTCTGACAGCTTTTCCAGATCTCTTGGAATATCTACTCCTAGGTACCTCAAGAAATCCGAATCCCATTTAATGTTGTATTTTTCCCTTGTTTCTTGAGAGGGGTTATAATTGAATGTTAGGGCCTGTGTTTTTTTAACATTTAATTTATAACCTGATAATGAGCCATATGACTCCAGACTCTTCATCAGCTCAGGGAAAGATTGCTCTGGTTGGGTCAGATATATCAGGACGTCGTCTGCAAATAAGGATATTTTCTGTTCGCCTCCTGCCATGTCCACTCCTTTAATGTCGTTATTCTGTCTTATCCACTGGCTTAGTGGTTCCATGAAAATGGCAAAGAGCAATGGGCTCACCGGGCAACCTTGGCGACAGCCCCTCTGTAGTATGAAAGAATTTGATAGGTCCCCATTAATCTTTACCCTTGCTGATGGTTTGTCATATAATGTCTGAATGGTCCTAATTATAATTTTGTGAAATCCAAATCTTTCCAACACCTTATATAAAAATGTCCATCTGACAGAGCCTTTTCTGCATCTATTCCTGCCAATAATGATTTAATATTTCTCAATTGTATGTGTCTTATAATGTGCAGTGTTCTCCTGACGCTATCCTGTGTCTGTCTTTGCGTTATAAACCCTGTTTGGTCCGTATTGATAATCACTGGTAGAATGTTCTCTATTCTTTTGGCTATAATTGATGTGAATAATTTATAATCTTGATTCAGAACACTAATTGGCCTAAAGTTGGAACAGTCTAATTTATCTTTACCTTCTTTTGGTATTATTGAAATTGTGGCCTCCCTCCATGAAGATGGAATCACCCCCTTTTGTAACACAAAGTTGAATGTTCTCAGTAGAATTGGATCTAATGTTTCTCTAAATGACTTATACCACTCCGAGGTGAACCCGTCTGTGCCAGGGGACTTTCCAGGCTTTAGTCTACCTATAGCTGCATTTAACTCTTCCTGTTTGATTGGGCTGATAAGCCTTCTGTTTTGGTCAGCATTTACCATCGGCAATTGGAGGGACCGAAGGAAACCGCCAATCTGATCCTTGGTTGTGTATATAATTCTTTATAGTATGTCTCAAAACAGCTTTGTATGTCCTCCAATTTATCCTGAATTATTTTTGTTCTTGGATTTCGGATCTTGGTTATGGTATTCTCTGCTTGTTGTTTTTAAGTTTATAAGCTAAAAGTTTGGCTGATTTACCCCCTACTTCATAATATTTTTGTTTGAGGAATAACAATTTTTTCCGTACCTCTTGTGTGTGAATTTCGTCTATTTTATTCTTTATTGTCATAAGTTCACGTTTTATGGTAGGGTCACCTGATTCCTTATGGTTTGCTTCTACCTGTTTATATATTCACTTTCCAAATTCCTCAGCCTCTCCTGCTTTGCCTTCTTGACAAAGGCTGATTTGGCTATCATTTTCCCTCTCATTACTGCCTTGCATGCGTCCCATAGCACAGCCGCATCCACCTCACCATTGTCATTTTCCATCAAGAACAGTTCAATTTATTTTTTAAAGTCTCCCTTCACTTGTTCAGTCAGGATACCTGAGTTTAGTCTCCATAGGGTGTTTCTCTTTCTATTGTTCAGATTCAAAGTAATATACACAGGGCTATGGTCTGAGAGATCCATTATACCAATGTCACAGTTTCTAATTCTATGTCTGTCTTTGTTATACATCAGCAAGTAGTCAATCCTTGAATAGACTAAATGTGGGGATGAGTAATGTGTGTAATCTATAGCTTTTGGGTTCAACTCCCGCCATAGATCTATCAGTCTCATTTCCGTCATTAGGCTCTTTAATTTCGGAATTAGAGATTTATTGCGAATTGGATTTGATCCTGTTGCGTCCAATTTTGGGTCCAGTCTCACGTTTAAATCCCCCCCCCCTATCAGAATTCCCTGTGTTTCTGTAGCCATCAGATCAAACAATTGTTTATAGAACTGCCACTGTGAGCCTGGAGGGGCATAAATATTCAATATCGTGATAAGCATCCCATCTAGTTTTCCTTGAATCAGGCTGTACCTTCCCTCTTTATCCTTAATTTCTAATATGTGTTCGTAATTCATCCTACCTGAGATCAGTGTCGCTACCCCCCTCCTGTGCCCTGACCCATATGAAGATGAGAATACATGTTTAAACCCCAATCTGTTTAGTTTACCATGCTCCAATTCTGTGAGATGTGTCTCTTGTAATAATCCTATATCTACCTTATCTTTTTTCAATGTATTCAATATCTTGCTCCTCTTGATTGGATTAAGCACCCCATTTATGTTGTAAGTAGTTATTTAAATGTGTTGTTCAGCCATCTGACCTGTATAAAGTCATACAAATTCCCTTAACCAAAATAAACATTATTTCCTTATTGCTTATGTCTTGGCAGCCCTCAAATTGTACTGAGTAAGGTATGAGTATTGCTGCCACACTTTTGTTATTCGGACCGTTTAGCTTAAGTAATACCACTTTCACGCTGTTAAATGCTATCATCAATGCTCAATGTCACAAAATGTAGCCCCTGAAAATAACAAACAGAAGAGGCCTGAACATATGGCCTACAAACACACAGCAAAAGAACAGAAGGTGAAAACTTCAAAAAGGGGGTGCTATGGTGCCACCCCAGATCCCTGTTGGTGGGTGGAGGGGGATTCCTCAATAGGCGTAAGGGCCCCTCAGCAGTGGTGAAAGTCAACATTTCACACGTAGCTATTTGTCCAACTTTTTATACTTCTAGGCAAAAACTTGCCCGATAGACAGACTGTATTATTATGGTAAGGTAGATGCCAATACTCCGGACTAAACCTTTCAGAAAGACTCTTTGTGAGCGCTATTGAGAATCCAAAAAAATAAACTGTCTGGGAAACTGTTGAAATAATACCTCCGTTGAAAATTGCAGGTTACTCTGAGACCTGCGTTATCCGGTCGAACTGCTGAAGTCCTCCCCTCGCGCTGCAGGATTTGATCCATTATGGTGTAGTGGTGGTGGCGAGGACGATGGATTGCTGATTGATGCTCATTTTGTCTTTCCTCCATTTCCGAATAATGGCACCAACAGTTGTCTCCTCCTCATCAAGCTGCTCTCTGATGATCTTGTAGCCAGTCCCAGCCTTGTGCAGGTCTACAGTCTTGTCCCTGAGGTCCTTAGATAGCTCTTTAGTCTTGCCCATGGTGGAGAGGCTGGAATCTGATCTGATCTGATTGATTCTCTGGACTGGTGTCTTTTCTACAGGTAACAAGTTGATATTAGGAGTACTTTCTTAAAGGAAGAGGACTCATGTAACTGGTCTGTGGGAGCCAGAATGTTTGTTGCAAGGGGATCAAACACTTATTTCCCACAGTTAAATGCAAATCAATTTGTATCTTTTATATGATATTGATTTCTGGATTTTCTTCTTGATATTCTGTCTCTCATTAGTAAAATAAACCTAACATTAAACTTATACACTGTTAATTTCGTTGTAAGTGGGTGAATTTACATAATCGGCAAGGGATCAAATCGTTTCTTCCTCCACTGTATGCTCACAACACCCTAATCTGTTATGTCATCTTTTAAATGTTGACCCTTTGTTCCCACCCAGAGAGTCGAGGTTGCTCTTCCCAAGAACACATGCACTGCTGCTGGATTTGGAGGATGGCTCGTGTCTGCTTTCCTTTAAGTCTTCACCAGGACCCTGTGTCAAGCTCACCATTGGCTCTTTTCTAAGGACCTACAACTGAAGGTTCACTGTAAAAGACTAGCCACTCAGTGCAGTTGTACTTTGAAATCAATTGTGGTATCTGATGTACACAAAACGTGCTGCTTCTCTGACTCTAGCCCCTGTTTCTTCCATTACGCAAGTCTAATGCTCAGTCTCAACTTCGAGCTCACTCATTGTCTGTATTCCTCTTTGTCACCAAGGTGGTTCCAGGGCTGGTTTGAAATGTTTTCAACTGCGACACATACAATCTGGCGTGTTAGCCCACGTGGAGCATGAGCAGCAATAAATCAATATGGTCAACTTTGTGACTTCAAACCCACATATAAAAAGATTTAGGGACTAAATCAGCTAAGTCAGCTTTCTGTCCCCAGAGTCAGAACTAAACATGGTAAAGCAGCGTTCAGTTATTATGCTCCAAATATCTGGAACAAACTCCCAGAAACCTGCAGGTCCGCTGCCACTCTTACTACTTTTAACTGTAACTTTTATCACTGTAACTTTTATCACTGTAACTTTTATCCATGTATTTTTTCTTTTAATGTTTATTAGCTTTTCTTTTTAATGACTGATTTTAAATGCCATTTTCTTAATGTCTTTCATTTTTTTTTGTAAAGCACTTTGAATTGCCTTGTGTTGAAAAGTGCTATATAAATAAACTTGCCTTGCCTTGCCTAAACTGCAATAATGAAATGTCCTAATATGGCCCCATCATAGACACCTGTTGTCCTCTGCTGTCCTTGCTTCTGTATTGGAAAAGGGCTGATCAGATTTTTTTATTATTTTGTCTCTGCCACTGTTTTGTTATCCATCCATGAACAGCTTTGTCTTCGCTATGTCTAGAGAAACCACAAAAACAGCACAAATTGACATGATGAAATTCTATGGTTTTACCCCTAAGCTTTTTATACAGGGATTTTTAGATTAGATAACAAAACTGAAATGTACAATATACTGGACGTGGTTCCAGAGGGCATGAACAGAAATATTTATTTTGTTTTTGTGTAATATGTATTTTTTTTAGACTTTTTATGTAATAGAGAGACCTGTAACAGACCTGAGTGAATAGTGAATTATGCATTTCAAAGAGGTCTCCCTTTACCCTGTGGATGGATATCTTATTTGTATTTGTTTTTAATTAGAGTCAGGAAGAAAACATAAATAAGAGCCAGGTTTAGGATCATCTTTTATTTAAGGCTTTCATTTTAGACTCATTAATGAATAAAGTGAGGTCGGATAAAATGTAATGATTTGTTTTTACTTTATTTAGGATATTCATATTCATCCATAAATGCAAATTGATATATTTAATATTTTAAAAGCCTTTAAAGAGTTTTCTCTTAAATATCGTAAAATGTGTTAGTAGCTGGGATATCAGTTAAATTGTGTTTCTTGTTATACAGTACAGTGCTATTTGATAGTGTACATGCTATTTATGTGTATGTATGTCTGCACACTGATTTGTATTTTCATTTCTGTATTGTTCAAGTCTACCTTTAGTAAACAAGAAACAACAAGCCTTGTCTCTTTAAATCAGGGCTTCTGCATTGTTAGCTAGCTGTATAGCTACGCCATGTATCACGAGCGAGTGCATGTAAATTGTTCTCATGACAAAAATTGCTATTTACATTACATGTTAGATGCCTTTATCCAAAGTGACTTACATACATTCAGTGCTGTGGACAATCCCCTCAGGAGCAATTTGGGGTGAAGTGGGGGAGGCGTGTGGTGCAGTGGGTTGAGCATTGGTGTTCGGATCAGGGGGTCACAGGTTCAAACCCCACTGCAGTCAGAATGTCGTTGTGTCCCTGGGCAAGACACCCCAAATTGCTTCTGTGGGGATTATCCACAGTATTGAGTATGTAAGTCGCTTTGGAGAAAAGCGTCTAACAAGTGACATATGTAATGTAATGTAAAAGTGTCTCAGGGACACAACGACATGCTGACTGCAGTGGGACTCAAACTTGCTATCCCCTGATTTAAAGTCCAGCACTCTATCCACTGAGCCACAGCAGCCTTATTTAAATGTTCTTAGGCTATAATTAAAACTCAACCCACATAACACACATGCATAAAGGTAGGCCTACTTAAAATACATGTTTATGTAATTATACTGTATATTGTAATTGAGAAGTTGCAATTTATGGTGTTTGTACATTTTTAATGTATTTTGTATCTCAATTCATCAGGTTAGCAAACTAAACCCGTAGTAGTTCAGTTTTTTTTGCCAGACTGTTGTCCTTTACAACTTTATCTTGTTCTGATCATATCCTTAATAATATCAACAGCTAACCCGGGTATTTTCTCTAATGCTATACAGCACTACAATCATTGTCGTCTTTGACCCCAAGACACTTGTACTCCTTCACTTGGGGGGGAGAGGGGACTGATACTATTGGTGTGTTTTTTTAATGTCATTTTCTGTAATGTTTGAGGTATACAAGTAAAAATCATTCAAACTGTTACAGAACACATAGCTGCAGTATGTCTCTCTGTCAGGGTCATGTGATGGGATCCAGCATTAAGCCCTCCACTGCAGGATGACACTCATTTCACCTGTTAAGGTGATCACGCAGCTTTAGGAAATCTCTGATCTTCATGAGAGCTGTCAGCAGTGCATGCTGGGAGCTGAGCAGACACACACAGCGTATTTGCTTGTATTTTGCAGGGGAGGGAATTCTGGCATTTTGATTTGATTGGGGATTAAAGGTCATGAAGAAGTATTTAAAGCTCCTGCTCAACGTTGGGCTAATCACTCCTGCAAAGCTGCGAGTCGGAGGAGTCGCAGCGCTCTCGGATCACCGTGGTCACAGTGTGTTGTCTCCCACTTTGCGGTGACAGAGCCTTCCCCACCCAGCTAGTAATCCCCTGCAGCAAAGTTTGGAGTAAGCTGACGGCATGGAAAAAGATAAATAAGGATTTTCATTTTTCCCCCTGTAATGAAAAATTGCACAGCACTTTCTCTCCTTGCTGCATTTATCTCCAGTACAGTTATTCCTATAATTTAGATGTATGCACAAACACTTTTAACCTGTTTTTTTAACAGAATTGTTTCCAACTAAAAGACTAATGACACAGACATTAATGTATGCTTCACATGCGACCATATGGTAGAGCAAACTTTGAGTCGATATATATTTTTGAAAAATGTGTTTTTTTGTCAGCAAACTCTACCACTCGGTTGACGTATATGATGCTAAACAATTCCACTAGATGTCACCGTGTTTTTCAAATGTAAAGATAGCAAGTTAGCTTGTTCACAGGAAGTTAGCAAAATCACTCCTGAAATGAGGCCTCTGTTTGGTGGGATTTTCAAAGGTAAGCTAATTTATTTCGACATAATTACCTTACATTGCATTTAGCTGACACTTTTATCCAAAGCGACTTACAATAAGTGTATTCGACCAACAAGATACAGACTTGAAGAAAACAGAATCATATAAGTACATCAGGTTTCATAGAGCTAGAACATTTCAAGTGCTACTCAACTGGCTTTAGATAAGCCAGTCCTTTATTAGTATATAAGTGCTCTGTTAATAATTGTATCGCTCGAAGTAGAGTCGAAAGAGATGAGTTTTCAATCTGCGCCGGAAGGTGTGTAAGCTTTCTGCTGTCCTGATGTCAATGGGGAGCTCATTCCACCATTTTGGAGCCAGGATAGCAAACCCACGTGTTTTTGCTGATGGGAACTTGGGTCCCCCTCGCAGTGAGGGTGCAGCGAGCTGTTTGGCTGATGCAAAGCGGAGTGCATGTGCTGGGATGTATGGTTTGACCATGTCCTGGATGTAGGAAGGGCCAGATCCATTCGCAGCATGGTACGCAAGTACCAGTGTCTTGAAGTGGATTCTAGCAGTTACTGGAAGCCAGTGAAGCGAGCGGAGGAGCGGCGTGGTGTGGGAGAATTTAGGAAGGTTGAAGACCAGACGAGCCGCTGCATTCTGGATGAGCTGCAGAGGTCGGATGGCACATGCAGGTAGACCAGCCAGGAGGGAGTTGCAGTAGTCTAGGCGTGAGATGACGAGAGCCTGGGCCAGAACCTGTGTTGCTTGCTGGGTCAGCTGGGGACAAATCTTCCTGATGTTGTACAGCGTATATCTGCAGCAAAGGGTTGTAGCAGCGATGTTTGCAGTGAAGGACAGGTTGTTATCTAGGGTCACACCCAGATTCCTTGCAGTCTGAGTCGGGGAAACAACAGAGGTGCCGATGTTGATTGTCAGAGTGAGGCAATCTTTTCCCGGAAGGATAAGCAGTTCAGTCTTGTCAAGGTTGAGCTTGAGGTGGTGAGCAGACATCCACCGAGAGATATCCACTAGACAAGCAGAGATGCGTGTGACGACCTGGGTCTCTGAGCGGGGAAAGGACAGAATTAATTGGGTGTCGTCAGCGTAGCAGTGGTATGAAAAACCATGTAGGCTAATGACAGATCCGAGCGAGTTTGTGTACAGGGAGAAGAAGAGGGGACCAAGAACAGAGCCCTGAGGGACCCCTGTAGTTAATTGACAAGGGTCAGACTCTGACCCTCTCCAAGTAACCCTGTAGGTGCGGTCTTTGAGGTATGAGGTGAGGAGAGAAAGTACAGAGCCTGAAACTCCAAGTTCTTGGAGTGCGAAGGAGGATTGGATGATTCACCGTGTCGAATGCAGCAGACAGGTCCAGAAGGATGATGACAGAGGAGAGGGAGGCTGCTTTAGCAGTGTGCAGTTCCTCAGTGACAGCAAGGAGGGCAGTTTCTGTTGAGTGACATGCCTTGAAACCAGACTGGTGCGGATCCAGAAGGTTGTTCTGATGGAGATAACAGGAGAGTTGTTTAAAGACAGCGCGTTCAAGTGTTTTAGAAAGGAACGGGAGGAGAGAGACAGGCCTGTAGTTTATAACATCAGACGGGTTGAGAGTGGGTTTCTTTAGGAGAGGGTTTACTCTCGCCTCCTTGAGACTGTTTGGAAAGGGACCAGAAGTTAGAGAAGTGTTGATGAAATGGGTGAGAAACGGTAGAATATCACAAGTGATAGGTGCAGAATTAGAAGAGATTAGTTTGTTATGTTTGGAAAGGGGTAGAGAGAATGAAATGAAGAAGTGATCGGATGTGTGGAGCGGGTTTACAGAGAGGTTAGAAGTAGTGCAGTTCCTTGAGAATATGAGATCAAGGACATTGCCAGCTTTATGAGTTGGTGGGGATGGAGACAGTGAGAAAGCAAAGGTGGTTAAAAGAGATGTTAGTTCAGATGTCTTCCCTGTCTGGAGGTTGAAGTCTCCGAGAAGTACAGCGGGAGGGCCAGTTTCAGGGATGTGTGAGAGGAGATTATATAATTCCTCCAAGAAGTCCCCCAAGGCGCCTGGTGAACGGTAGAGAACAACAATGGTTAATTGTATAGGCTGGGTTACTGTGACGGCATGGAATTCAAAGGTGGAAGGAGTGAAGTTAGGTAGCTTGAAGAGGGAAAAGCTCCATTTGGGAGAGAGCAGGAGACCAGTGCCACCTCCTCTGCCAGTGGGTCTGGGTGTATGGGAGAAGGAGTATGCTGTGGAGAGAGCTGCTGGGGTGGATGTGTTGGATGGAGTAATCCACGTCTCAGTGAGAGCAAGGAAATCCAGAGACTGCAGGGAAGCGTAGCCAGAGATGAAGTCAGCCTTAGGAACAGCTGACTGGCAGTTCCACAGGCCACCTGAAACTAGATGTTGGATCTCAGTGGAGCATGTGGGATAGACCAGAGCAGGCCGGTTATATCGATTAGGAGATGCACGGGGCCAGTGATAATTGTGAGAAGACACATAAACAGGAATGGAGAAAATACACATGATTATAGCATGAGGGGCTAGAAAACTAAAGAAAATAAAACACCAGCGATACTTAGCTCAATCAAAGTAGGATTTGCCTCCTCTTTGCCACCCTCGTGACTCCAGCAGGACTGCTTTGTCTTTGTCAGTCTTCGTCTGACGCTCCAGGAAAGTGCTACCTAAAATGGACACCTGATTGTTTAGTTCTCACAGCTGTAGGGCCACGCCCCTTTAATTAGTTAACTCTCTGCAGCTGGTGGCCCTCAAAAGGAAATATGGGCCCTTTGTCATTTCTCTAACTCCCCTCCTCGACTCCCCTCCTCGACTCCTATCCTCGATACTTAGTCCCGCCCACAGGAGATGCGAGCGGAGGAGCCAAGGAGGGGAACCAAGGAGAGAGGAGGGGAAGCAGCAGGCGGTTAGAGTAATGAGAACTCCTCTCCTCTGAGCGGTCATTTTAAAGAGACGTCCATTAATGATGACAGGAGGCACAGCAGCACTCTGTCTGATGGACAGATGTGTTCATGACCACTTCTATATTTACTTTGATTCATTCACAGTGCGGTATAATGAGACAATAACAGGCTACAGATGCGGACACACACACATATATATGTATATATTTATTTAAATATATACAATTTCAGAATCAAACAGAGCACTCTCATAATAACGTAACACTATCAGAGACTGGATATATCTCCCCCTCTCCCCTCTCCTCTCTGGTCGCTACAATGAGGAAAATAGATTACGGGCCAAAAGTTGTATTTACAAGTATTAAAAGTAAGCAGAGGACACCAAACCAACTGAGACCTGTCTGTCCGCTGCATCTACACACTGTACAACACACACACCTACACACTGTGCCACACACACACCTACACACTGTACCACACACACACCTACAGCTCCTAAAGCATAATATCAGGCTACAGCCGTTGTGTATTTTATTATGTGAAGCACTAAATGGTTTTAGAAAAATATCGACTTTTGTTTGTAGTTATCTACTAAACTACAGCAAATAAAGAGTAGGCCTGTTATACTGAGTGATATATTACACACTGCTCTGCTTTCTGCACGGACCTCACAGCTGTTCTCACTGTAAACGTCGCGATGAAAGCAGTTAATAAAATAATATCCAGGGGATGCATGCAGAGCTGTCATTGGCTGAGATAAGTCCGGCTGTGCGTCACGACTCTTTGAAACATCTCTGTTGCCGGAAATGCATCCACGAAGGAGCCGTGGAGGACCGTGGAGGACACATCAGTGTCTCCTCGGTTAGAGCTCCTCCAGAGAGCCTCCTCGACGCTCGTTGCTCGGTCCTCGAAGTGCATTTAGAGAAATTAGATGTCCTTCAACATGGCGCGTTGAAATTCATTTCCGGGTCACTACCGGAGGACCGAGGAGTCGAGGAGGGGGATTTGATGAAATGAGAAAGGGCCCTAGACTGGCTCCCTCCTGAGTTGTTATTGTGTCTTTTCAGTGGCCCAATGGTTTTACAATTACATGAAACCCTAAGTTATAAAGTTATGAGTTTAACCCTTAATACAGTTACACCTACTCAATAAAGCTCTTAGTATTCTAGAAATGTTTAAATCAAAGTTAACCCTAGCAGTCAGTCAGTTCAGTTTTAAGGTTTCAGTCAAATTACTTGTCCCAAGTTTCTGCCTGACAGATACTGTAGCGGTTTTGAGATTTAAAATCACAATTTCAGTCAGATAAACTGCAGAGCATTTATACAGAGTACACACACTGAAACAGAGAAGTCTAAAGACAGAATGTTACTCACACAATTCTAGAAGTCACCAGTTGTTATCCTGTCAAAATCGAGTTGCACAACTGCAATAATACAGTGTTTAAGGATTTACTGTTCATAATTGTGTAGATTGATAGAAACAAATTAAGATTATCAAGATGATCATTTTTTTTTAAACATGCTCTACCAAACGGTTGATTTGATGCTGTATGGTCAAGGTAGTGAAAGCTTAAGTAATACAAATTGACAATTTGCTAAACAATGATAAAACATCTGAACATTTATTGTGGTTAATTTATGTCAAAATAAGTGACGCTAAGATGACACGTTTACAATCTCTATGACATTTTTGAACGTATGTGTAATTGTCAGGTTGTATACATAGTCATGTTCATAGACTGTCACCAGTCATGTATGCGTAGAAATATATTTTCTTTCAGTTTAAAGCATAACAATCTGCAGATTCTTAAAGAAATCTCTTTTTACTGTTTAGCGACATCTCAACCGTTGGTAGAAGCTTATATTCAAACAAACATTGGGGTCCTTTGTTAAATAAAACATTGATTGTTGTTATTATTGCCCCAAGGAAATAACAAATGTAAAGAAAACTTGCTTTCTTCTTGGTGAGGACTGTAAAGGGTTAAACATCTAATAAGCTTCCCAGCTACTCCAGCAGTACCAGGTTGAGTAAGTATCACATCTATACGCACAAGAAACTTCTCCCACTTAGAGAAGAGAGATTGAGGACGTCAGTGACAAATGTCTTGCATTAACTTTGTTGTTTATTTTTCCCCCGGAAGATGTGAAATAACCCTATTAAATCAAGTAGTCACTTGGCCATTAATCTCAATGCAGCTGACTAGTCCCTCAAAGCTAATGGGGTTTAGAATTTGCATGAGGCGAGTTTACCCACAAAGCTTCGCCTAAGAGGATTGCTGTTCAGACAGAGAGCTTATTGTCACACTTGTTCATAGACATGGATTAACGATAGTAGGCCCAAAGAACTCCACAAACTGTGGCAGCAACTCACAAGTTCCCCTCCACTGCTCAGATCTCTGTTTCAGAGGGATGCAGCATCATGGCAAAATCCCTCATATTGGTTTAATTTATAGAAATATTTGTCCAGTTCCAGCTTGTTGTGTATCCATCCATCAAAATCATATCATCCAGCATATCATGCTTGTTTAAGCTAAACAAGTAGCTTCCCCAGCACTTACCTTTGCATTTCCCAAATATCAGCTTCTCTTTCAATATTTATTTTTTATCTTCGCAGCCTGGCAGCACTCCTGAATTCCCGCTCTGTGTTGTCAACTTAGCTTTTTACATCATTTGAATAAGCCTCTTTCAGTGCGAGCGTGTGTGCTGTGTTTCATAGTACGGAAAGCAGCTTTGGAGTCTAAATATAACACGTATCCACTGCATTCATTCTTTAATATTTATCAGCAGGAAAAAGGTGCTTAAAATGTGGCTTATATCCGTGTTTAAAATTCAGTAAGAAAACAGGAAAAAGTTACATTTCTGACAGTTTGTTCAAAACACACACACACACACACACACACACACACACACACACACACACCATGCACTTTCATGACAGCAAAACCCAATCCTTCGATTTCCTTGTCTACCACTGCCCACATTGTGTTCCTGATCCACAGTGTGTATTACAATGGTAATCTCAGCACTGACTCTCATAGCTGCTCAAGAGTGACAACAGGCTGTTGTGATTCCACCCCAGAAGAGAGCAGTTTATTCCCCCGGCCTGTCAGCGATGTATAGCACATCATATTCACAATGTTATCCACCTCCACGGCGGTAACTCATAGCACATGCTTTTGTGCTCTACCTCTTCACCCATGCACTCTGGAGACTTGCTGATTCTTCCTCAGGGTCTGCTGTACCAGAAGAAGATCTATGAGATGGAGAGCACTAGATAACTCAAAAGTCTGTCCAATCACTCAATTGTCAGTGGGTTGCTCAAATATATAAATGTTGAAACCTCTGGTGACCACAGTGCTGAAGAGTTTAGTCTTGCTGATCACGCAATTTGTGTGACTTCTATGTAGTTTACTGATAAAACACAAGGGTTAGGGTTATTCCAACGGAGACACTAATCTCATTTTATTTGTATTTTGTATTACTCCAAATTAAGAGAAAGCATCAAATAAATCTGCTGTCTACTGCATGTTGCTTAAATATTTCCATGTATTGGTTGTAGAAAATGTTCATTAATGTTCTTCCAGCTTTAGCTCTGCCGTACAAGGCACACTTCCAGCCTGTCCTCCTACAAAAAACGACCAAATAGGTCGATTGTTCAGTAGCTTATTACGACCCATAGTGACGTTTTAAGGTTTAGCACCTCTAGTGGTCGTGTAAGAAACAACATGATCCCGTTGATTGCAAACGCTCCAGAGGGTCGTATATTCACAAATAACCCTCTCTGGAAAATCCTAAATTGTGGAATAGATTGATTTTTGATTAGATTTTTAGCGAGAAGTGTATATTGTACTTTTAGAATCCACGTCCAGTGGATGTGTAGGATCTATAGTTTGATAGATATTAGGAAGATGATTTGAGGTCTCGCCAGGAGAACGTGTATATGCAGCAGCTTCCATGTAAAGTTGGTGTCAACCCTCACGGGGTGAAATCAGTTTTTCCGGTCTCGAAGTTTTCATAATAAAACCGGAAGTATTCCCCTCACTGTCAAATGATTACACAGTGATATCTGCAGTACTCATCCACTAAAAAACATCAGTTTATCCTTGTTAATTACACAATATTGATTGGTTTAAATTGTGTACAATGCTTTTGTGTTTTTAACCTTCGATTCGGAGAAACAAATAGTTTTTTTGGAGTTTAGACACTACAGAGTTTCCGAAGACACTACACTACCCATAATCCTCAGCTATCGTTTGGGACTACAACATCCGCTTTGCTTTTCAAACCCCGTGATTAGTCCTCAAGATCTGTGATTGGATGTTGGAGTGGCAGTGCGACAAGGTTACGCTGAGCGTCAAACAGCTCTTTGAAATGGAATGTCACCACGGCAGACTATCCAAAACTGGACTCGAACGGATTTTTACTCCACTACATTTATTTTAGTTACTTTGCATATTCTGATGAATGATGTGAAATATAAACAACCCTTAAATCAGACTTTAGTTACACCGGAGTAAAATGCAGTGAAGGTGATTGTCAAGTGCCAAAATAAACTATGCAATATATTAGACGTTAAGTACTTTGTCAGACTTCATATTTAACTGTAGATACCCCCAACGTTTTTTTCTTATTCAACAGAAGACCTTAACTTAAAGTATTCTTTAATGTTTAAATAAAGCCTTATTAGTTTGTCTGTTTTGCACATCCTCCTGTTAATATCTTTGGACGTCCTGCACTAAACTGTATTATTGTAGAGATCACTACAGTATCTTCTTGATATTTTCTATTCTATATTTCTATCATTGACCTTCTACTTTCCCACTATTGTGTATGTAGGCTACTCTTAATATTTAAATGTTTTCATCAAATGTAACTTATTCAACAACTAAATTCAATAACGTGCTTTAACCACTAGGCGGTGCAGGTTAAAAAACCAGTGGTCTAGTTTTTTTTAAACAATATGTTTATTCATTTTTCATTCTTTTAAACAACAAGACACACCATCCCTTACAAAACGTACCACAACAAAACATTACAAATTTTGTGAAAAACAGAGACAAAGAAAAGACAATAACAAAATTAAATTGAAATATAAAATATATAATAAAAACAAGAGACATTAATGAAATTAAATTTAAAAATAAAATAAAATTGGGCAGTAGCAACATTATCCTAAAAAGTGTACATAGTTACAGCAGTTTAAGAAGTACTTTACTTTCCATTCAACCAGATCGCCCTCATGGATTCCCATTGTTATTTGTTAGCATGTTTGACACATTAACATTACCTAACAGTTGAGTAAACGGGCCCCAAACCTTATCATAGGTTTCATTTTTCCTTTTCAGAATATATGTATCTTTTCCAGAGAACAGCAATTACTAATTTCCCTCAGCCATTGGCCCACCTGTGGCCTCTGAGTGTTCTTCCATGACAAGGCAATCGAGCGTTTTACTTGGAGTAAACACATGTTTATGAGATTCTTTTTATTCTTTGTTATGACTGGGGTGGAGGGGTAAAGTCCCAAAATAAACCGTTTAGGATCAAGAGGTATCTTAACATCTAGCATTTTGTGAATTATTTGTGAGATCTCGCACCAGAAAGTTGCAATCTCTTTGCACTCCCACATATAGTGAAAAAGTGTCCCTTTAGACTGTTCACACTTAGTACATATATCTGGAATGTTGTTATTAAACTGATTTAATATCACAGGTGTTATGTACGTGCGCATCAACCAGTTGTGTTGTAGCCATTTTAATCTGGTATTCCAGATGTGCCTTAGTACATATCACACCCCAGTCATCCAAGGAAATAACCTCCTGTATAGCTCCCTTCCAGGCGTTAAGCCGGTCGGTAGAGGATTCAGTGGAGTTAAAAACCAACACGTCATATAGCACTGAAATAAGCCTTTTCCATGACAATTATCAGAGATCAATCGTTCCAGTTCAGAAAGTGGTGGGGGAGTTAATAACTGTTTGCGGGATGCAGTTATAAAGCTTCGTATCTGTAAGTATTTATAAAAACTGCTATTTGAAAGGCCAAATTTAGTACGCAACTGTTCAAATGACATCAACGTTTCATCTTGAAACATATCTCCTATTTTTTTTAGACCTTTCGTTGCCCAATGATGGAAACCTTGCTCCATTCTTCCTGGTTTAAATTGTTCATTTCCCCATATTGGGCTAAAACGGGACATTGATGATTTTTCCCCTACTGTAGCACATCTTGAATTTTATACCAAACATTGATCATATTCAATACAAATGGGTTAGATGTTTGTTCCCTGAGCTTTTTAACATTGGCAGAATACATGTATGAGTTAAGTGGCAATTTAAGGGAAAGGCTTCAATGTCTACCCACGCTGGCACTGGGTCGGGGGAGAAGTAATACATTATGCTGCGTAATTGGGTAGCCCAGTAATACCACTGGAAGTTTGAGTCCTCCTCTGTCATACGGTAAGTATAATAACGTCAAACGTAGCCTGTGTCGTCTATTATTCCAAATGAAATTCGAACATGTTTTCCTCAATTTAGTGAAATGCGATAGTGGCAAGGGTAAAGGTATGTTTTGAAACAGGTACAATAGTTTTGGAAGGATATTCATTTTCAGTATATTTATTCGCCCTATTAAAGAAATTGGCATATTAGACCATCTTTCCAGTGATTTATAAATTGATTCAAGAGCAGGATCATAATTGGTTTTTACAATTTTTCCCACATCAGGCACTATATGTATACCTAGGTGTCACGGTTGTCATGCCAGGTCACGGGTCTATGTCTAGGTTTGGGTGTTTCCGCTGTCCTCTATGTCATGTTTTCCTTCCGTCGTTAGTTCCCTGGTGTGTCTCGTTAGTTGATTGTGTTCACCTGTGGCCCTTGTGTTTTCTCCTCCCTCCTCACCTGTGTCTAGTTAGTTGATTATGTTCACCTGTGGCCCTTGTGTTTCTCCTCCCCTGCCCAGCTGTTTCTTGTCTGGTAATTATCCCTCCCTGTATTTAGTCTTGTCTCGTCCTGTGTTCAGTGTTGGTGCTTCTTTTGTTTGTGACCTGGTTCACCGTAGAGTGTTTTGTTTGTTAAAGTTATATGTTAGATAAGAGCCCTTGCAATAAAGGTATTATCAAGTGTTATCTGCGTTTGGGTCCTACCTGCTTCACTCTGCGCTATCAGAAAGCACCAACCAGAAAATGGGCCCAGCAGATCCGTTCGAGCTGGAATTATTGAATTTTTCCTTTTTTTTGGCTAACTGCTCGGATCGATGGAAGAGAGCACCCGGAGTTCAGCAGCGAGAGGCTGTGTTGTCGGAGGCGCGCCAGATGGCTAGAGAGAAACCAGGTTTGGTGAAGTTCTTACCTGGCTGGATTTCAAAGATCCTCCCGGTGTGTGATTCCCGGCCTGCTAGCCCCAGGCATGCTAGCTCCCTGCCTCCCGATTCCCAACCTGGCACCATACGCCTTGGTGGGTTCCGTCTGGAGTCAGCCCCGGCTTCTTCCCCATTTCCTGCTCCTGTCCAGGATCCGTTCTCGGGTACTCGTCTGGCTTATGGAGGTCCACGGAGTATTCAGGGGGCTGCTAAAAGGAGTCGTCGCAAGGCCAGGTTAGCCCGAGCCCTAGCAGCCATGGTTCCGGTTACAGTTCCGGCCCCAGCAGCCATGGTTCTGGCTCCAGTACCGGCTCCAGTACCCCTGGTCGCGACTCCAGTTTCGGCTCCAGGACTGGCTTACCGGCCAACGCCAGCTCCCCGAGTCCTGTCGGCATACCGGCCGACTCCAGCACCTCGTCTCTTGTTGGCTCCCCAGCCAACACCAGCTCCCCGTGTCCTGTCGGCGTACCGGCCGACTCCAGCACCTCGTCTCTTGTTGGCTCCCCAGCCAACACCAGCTCCCCGTGTCCTGTCAGCGTACCGGCCGACGCCAGCTCCTCGTGTCCTGTCGGCGTACCGGCCGACTCCAGCACCCCGTGTTCTGTTGGCAAACCAACTCTCTCAAGTTTCCCCTCCAGACACTTCTCAAGTCCCCTCTCAGGTCCCCTCTCGAGTCTTTTCTCGTGTCCCCTCTCAAGTCAACTCTCCAGTGTCCTCTCGAGTCACCTCTCAAGTTTCCCCTCAGGTCTACTCTCGAGTTCCCTCTCAAGTCCCCTCTCAGGTCCCCTCTCGAGTTACCTCTCGAGTCACCTCTCGAGTTCCTTCTCGAGTCCCCTCTCAGGTCTCCTCTCGAGTTCCCTCTCGAGTCTCCTCTCGAGTTCCCTCTCAAGTCCCTTCTCAGGTCCCCTCTCGAGTTATCTCTCGAGTCAACTCTCCAGTGTCCTCTCGAGTCACCTCCCAAGTCAACTCTCCAGTGTCCTCTCGAGTCACCTCTCAAGTTTCCCCTCAGGTCTACTCTCGAGTTCCCTCTCAAGTCCCCTCTCAGGTCCCCTCTCGAGTTACCTCTCGAGTCACCTCTCGAGTTCCTTCTCAAGTCAACTCTCCAGTGTCCTCTCGAGTCACCTCTCAAGTCAACTCTCCAGTGTTCTCTCGAGTCACCTCTCAAGTCAACTCTCCAGTGTCCTCTCGAGTCACCTCCCAAGTCAACTCTCCAGTGTCCTCTCGAGTCACCTCTCAAGTTTCCCCTCAGGTCTCCTCTCGAGTTACCTCTCGAGTCAACTCTCGAGTTCCTTCTCGAGTCCACTCTCCAGTTTCCTCTCAAGTTCCCTCTCAAGCCCTCTCTCGAGTCCCCACTCAAGCCCCTACTCATGTCCAGTTGGAGGTCCCGCAGACTAGTCTTCTGCCGGGGGTCCTGCCAACCCCATGTCTTGTCCAGTTGGAGGTCCCGCAGACTAGTCTCCTGCCGGGGGTCCTGCCAACCCCATGTCCTGTCCAGTTGGAGGTCCCGCAGACTAGCCCTCTGCCGGGGGTCCTGCCAACCCCATGTCTTGTCCAGTTGGAGGTCCCGCAGACTAGCCCTCTGCCGGGGGTCCTGCCAACCCCATGTCCTGTACCGTTGGAGGTTCCGCTGGGGGTCCTGCCAACCCCATGTCCTGTCCAGTTGGAGGTCCCGCAGACTAGCCCTCTGCCGGGGGTCCTGCCAACCCCATGTCTTTTCCAGTTGGAGGTCCCGCAGACTAGCCCTCTGCCGGGGGTCCTGCCAACCCCATGTCTTGTCCAGTTGGAGGTCCCGCAGACTAGTCTCCTGCCGGGGGTCCTGCCAACCCCATGTCCTGTCCAGTTGGAGGTCCCGCAGACTAGCCCTCTGCCGGGGGTCCTGCCAACCCCATGTCTTGTCCAGTTGGAGGTCCCGCAGACTAGCCCTCTGCCGGGGGTCCTGCCAACCCCATGTCCTGTCCAGTTGGAGGTCCCGCAGACTAGCCCTCTGCCGGGGGTCCTGCCAACCCCATGTCTTGTCCAGTTGGAGGTCCCGCAGACTAGCCCTCTGCCGGGGGTCCTGCCAACCCCATGTCTTGTCCAGTTGGAGGTCCCGCAGACTAGTCTCCTGCCGGGGGTCCTGCCAACCCTTTGTCCTGTCCCGTTGGAGGCCTCGCCGACTAGCCCTCTGCCGGGGGTCCTGCCAACCCCATGTCTTGTCCAGTTGGAGGTCCCGCAGACTAGTCTCCTGCCGGGGGTCCTGCCAACCCCGTGTCCTGTCCCGTTGGAGGTCCCGCCGACTACGCTCCTGCCGGGGGTCCTGCCAACCCTATGTCCTGTGCCGTTGGAGGTCCCGCCGTCTACTCTCCTGCCGGGGGTCCTGCCAATCCTATGTCCTGTGCTGTTGGAGGCCCCGCCGACTACTCTCCTGCCGGGGGTCCTGCCAACCCTTTGTCCTGTCTCGTTGGAGGTCCCGTCGTCCACCCTCCTGCTGGGGGTCCTGCCAACTCCTGGTCCTCTTCCGTGGGGGATCCTGCCGAAGCCTGTCCCGCCGGCTCCGGTTCCTGTCCGGCCGACACCGGGTCCTGCCCGGCCTCCGGAGCTGTCTGGTCTTCGCCCTCATGCTCGGCCCCCTGAGTTCGCCCGCTGTGGCCTTCGCCCCACCATGGACTCTGCCTTGCCCCCGTGCCGTCCGCCCGAGACCCCCACCTTGGACTCTGCCTTGCCCCCGGGCCGTCCGCCCGAGACCCCCACCTTGGACTCTGCCTTGCCCCCGGGCCGTCCGCCCGAGTTCCCCACCATGGACTCTGCCTTGCCCCCGGGCCGTCCGCCCGAGTTCCCCACCTTAGACTCTGCCTTGCCCCCGGGTCGTCCGCCCGAGTTCCCCACCATGGACTCTGCCTTGCCCCCGGGCCGTCCGCCCGAGACCCCCACCTTGGACTCTGCCTTGCCCCCGGGTCGTCCGCCCGAGTTCCCCACCATGGACTCTGCCTTGCCCCCGGGCCGTCCGCCCGAGACCCCCACCTTGGACTCTGCCTTGCCCCCGGGCCGTCCGCCCGAGTTCCCCACCTTAGACTCTGCCTTGCCCCCGGGCCGTCCGCCCGAGATCCCTTCCTGGTCCCCTACTGGGCTCCTGGGCGGTCAGCTTAGTCCCGTCCTCCGGACCCCCTCCACCCACCCTGTTGGACTATGTTGGATTTTTTGTTTAGGGACGTCTGGAATCCGTCCCTTGAGGGGGGGGTTCTGTCACGGTTGTCATGCCAGGTCACGGGTCTATGTCTAGGTTTGGGTGTTTCCGCTGTCCTCTATGTCATGTTTTCCTTCCGTCGTTAGTTCCCTGGTGTGTCTCGTTAGTTGATTGTGTTCACCTGTGGCCCTTGTGTTTTCTCCTCCCTCCTCACCTGTGTCTAGTTAGTTGATTATGTTCACCTGTGGCCCTTGTGTTTCTCCTCCCCTGCCCAGCTGTTTCTTGTCTGGTAATTATCCCTCCCTGTATTTAGTCTTGTCTCGTCCTGTGTTCAGTGTTGGTGCTTCTTTTGTTTGTGACCTGGTTCACCGTAGAGTGTTTTGTTTGTTAAAGTTATATGTTAGATAAGAGCCCTTGCAATAAAGGTATTATCAAGTGTTATCTGCGTTTGGGTCCTACCTGCTTCACTCTGCGCTATCACTAGGTAGGTAAAAGAGTCTGTTGAGTTGAATGAGGACACATGGTCCATAGGATTGCATCTTTCTTTTCCATTCAATAACATCATGGAGGATTTTGCATTATTCACCTTATAACCTGCAAATAATCCAAACGTCATAATTACATTTAGTAAAGCTGGAATTGAATTAGCTAATTTTGAGACACTTGGGAATTTTAAATTATCCAAAAATTAAGTTTGAGCATCCAAATTAGGCGGATATTCTGAGGAATATAACTTTTCATAGAATTGTCTAAAGGTTATATTTATTTCTTCAGGATCCACAGTCACATCTCCCTTAGAATTTTCGAATTCTCCAGGCCAGAAGTCTACCTGGTTTTTCTCCCTGATCATAAAAATTATGTTTAAGCTTCAACAAGCTATTTGCAGCCCTCCCAGCAGATATTTGATTGTATTCAGTCATAAGAAGTAATAGTTCCTGATGTGGGTTTTCTGAGCTATCCATAAACGTGTCTTTCTCAAGCACTTTAATTTTATAATCCAGCTCTTCCAGTTTATTTATCAGGAAAGTATATAGGTATGGTAGGGGCAAGCCGCCCCGTCATCTCCCACCTGTGTATGTCTCATTGCCGGCTGTCCGCCTGTAATCGCCCGGCCGCTTCCGAGTCATTAGTCAAACGCTTCTCCTTTTAACATATTTTGATTTACGTCCGTAAATCATGTTCAGTTAGTGTTCACGCCGTCTTATTTATTCTGTATGTCCTTGATGAAGTTCTCCATGTCCAAGGGGTTGTCAAAAAAGTAAGATCGGCCGCCGTTTGTGACTCTCAGTCACGCCGGGAAAACTATTCCATATTGGACGTCCATCTCCCGCAGCCTCCGTTTCACTCCATCGAATCTCCTCCGTTGTTTATGCAGCTCTGCAGAGACGTCCGGGAACAGCATCACTTGGCGATCTTTGTAGAATATTTTACCCATTTGTCTTGCAGCATTCTGAACGAGGACTTTATCCTTGTAATTAAGGAACTTCATGATCAGTGGTCTAGGTGGGCCATTAGCAAGTTTAGGGCCAGAGAGCCGATGGGCTCGCTCGATAACAATAGGAGAGGCTGGCGGCGCTAATCTCAAGGCCTCGGGGAGCCAGGATTCCAGGAATGCGCAAATATCCTTCCCTTCTGCCGCTTCAGGTAAATTCACCAATCGTAAATTAGATATTCTGCTCCAGTTCTCAGAGCTGTCCAGTTTCGAGGTAAGCTTGGCAACTTGTTCTTCTAGGCTCACGGCTCTCCTCTGCAGGGAGACGACGTCATCTTCGGCGTTTGATATACGCTCCTTCGTCTCGGATATTCTCTTCTGACATCTGGTCAGCTCACTTTTAACGGCTGAAAGTAGCCCATCCAGTTTAGATGAAAACTCTGTCTTCAGGCCATTTATTGCTTGTAGGATAGCATTGTCGGTGTTCTCAGTGGTAGCGTTAGCTTCTGAGCTACTCTTGCACTCCTTGGTAGCTGAGTTGCCGCCTCACTTGCTCCGTATTCTGTTAAGCTTTCCGCCTTTTTTGTTTTTTTTGACGGTTTCTGTGGCATAATGGATGTTGTGGGGGGTTAGAATCAAATACCATGCAGTTTTAGGTGGGCTCCGAGTAATTAGAATAGGATTTTAGTAGGAATTGCAACCGTGCTGGGGAGTGTCAGCCTCTGAGCTCAGCGCCATAACCGGAAGCCCCACCAGTGGTCTAGTTAATAAAACATAATAATATCAAACATAATATTTGTAAAACATCACAGACAGAAAGGTATATCCGTCATTTAATGGTAAGCTATTGACATTCTGATTCCATAGATGTGTCTCCCATCACCCAAAACCCCTGACTAGTCTCTCAACTCAGTATTTACATCCTTATATTCAAGGAAAATCAGTAATATCTTTAAAAACTACAAGTCCTTTTCTATCAGCTGTGCACCGTTATGGTGTAAATATAACCTATCTACCAATTGGATCAAATATAAAAGTCAGCCGAATTACTATTGATACTGCAAGGAGACGTATTGTGTGAAGAGAAATAGAAGATGTAATTGCTGATATATTTATGATCCACATTTCTTCCTGTTTGTCTAGAAGTCTTCTCATCAGGGCTCTATAAATACAGAACTACGGCAGATATGTAATATTTAATGCAGCCGAACCGTGTATTACAATGCCGTTATGTGATGACTTTCAAAGACAAAAGCAAGCACACTCGGAATAAAGTATTATTTTATTTTTTTTAAATGTTTTCGGATTTCATATTGCATCAACACCATATCCCAACGTGCATTGCGGCTAAAACATCCAATCACCGAGCTTCAAGTTCAAAACCTCTGAAAAAAGAAATGTGTCTCTCAGAATCGAAAGGGAAAAACCAAAGGGGAAAAACACAAAAGCATTGTACACAATTTAAACCAATTAATGTTGTGTAATTAACAAGGATAAACTGATGTTTTTACTGGATGAGTACTGCAGATATAGCTCTAAAATAATTTGACAGTGAGGGGAATACGATTTTATTATGAAAACGTCGAGACCGAAAATACTGTTTTCCTGCCGGATGGAAGGAAGTGATGTGCAGTACGACTCTTCTCACAGTATCAGTGCCTTTGAGATGATACATGTCAATGTAGTCAAATATTCAGTCAGTGGAGAGTACCATAACTGTAACTCCATTGTATATCTCTATCTTCCGTTGGAACCCACACAAAGGGTCTAAAGCAGGGGTCGGCAACCTTTTTCATATGAAGTGCCATTTTAAAAAAAAATTGTTATCAGCGTGCCAACGATCGAGAATTATCAAGTGGGGGGGGGTGAGGAGCTTGACGCTTGTCAACTATCAGCAGGAGGGCGGGGGAGCCTCTCTGCGGGGAAGCAGTGTGTGGACCTGTCAGCGCAACTTACATGATGTCGAATTTAACAAACACATTTAAATAATTGGTTTAAACGGCATAATAATAAGGACGATTGTCCGTTCTGTGATTCTCCAGAACACACATGTTATGATATTAAGGTCACGCAGAGTGAGATGAGATCGCTGTCCCTTTGAGAGAGAGAGAGAGGGGTGTGGCTTGTGCATACGTGTTTGTGGATGGTAGAGCGACAGTGAGAGAACGTGTGTATGTTTCTGGAAGTGAAACGAGGAAGCAGAAAAACAGAGGTCTGCCCTCCTCGACTACGGTCTGGGAGCCGACAGGAAAGTTCAACACACAGGTGGCCAGTCCGCCCCTTTGTAGCATATTATTTCAATAAGAGATGATCAGATCGCCACTGGGCTTTCAACTAAATACACAGCCACGCAGAAACTGCGGCATTTGTACAGCTCCTTATGGCTACTGCAATTAGTGAAGTGCTTTCCTCTCTGTGGAGAAACGATCAGCACCACGGAGGAAAGCGGCAGAAAGTCACCTGGAGTTAAAGAGAGCGGGGCTGCGTTGCGTGCATGGCTTCCTTCTGCAGGTAACGGGGAGACGCGCTCTGGCGGCGGCCTCGTTCAGGATCCCAAAATACAATTTAAATATTTTGCACACTTATTCCACTTATTCCTAGCGTGCCACTGGTTACGGTGCCGCGTGCCAATGCTGGCACGCGTGCCAGGGGTTGCCGACCCCTGGTCTAAAGTTTTACTGAATAAAAGAGTGAAAAACGGCATGGGGTTAAGGAAAGGCGTGAAGGAGAATTCATCAGGACTTGGAAATGACACCAAGATATTCTGACTGCACTAACACTAGGCGATGTGATTAAAGAACGCCAGAGGATGTGATTGATTAGGATTGATTAGGATGTGGTGGGGGGAATACTTTCAGCACATCTGTAGACTTCACCTTGTGTGCTCTTATGGTTTTTTTTGTATGCAGGCTTTATAAATGTGGAAAACAGTGAAAACTATATTCATTATTACCAAGGTTGGAATTTAACACGTTTTTTAAGTGACTTCAAATGGTTGTTCGCACCAACTAGTATAATTGTATGAAAATGTTTCCAATAAATACAGCTTTATGCTATTTTAATTACTTGTTAGGCCCACACATCTACTATTGTGCAAATCACAATTCAGATATGTTGAAAACAAGTAAACATTTTAGAATGTTGACTTGATTTGATCAATTTACATAACGTAATGAGAAAACAAACAGGTGGGAAAACAAACAAGACTGTGAAGTAAAGAAAGAAATGACACGGATTGAGTAAACTTCAAAATGAAACAGGTAACAGAAAAAACTCAAGACATGGAGCTTGTTAGGGTCTTGGTATACGCTTCAACAGAATCTCATTTAAAAGCAACAGAGCAGTTGCAGTTCTAAGTAAAAAGTTGCATAGTTTAAAAGATTTAAAGATGCTCCACATTCTAAGTCAGAGTTCAAATTAACCAGAAATCTACTGAAATGTTTTCTCAGTAAAATTATATTTTGATCGAATGAATAATCTTTCAGACCAGTTATTTGAATACCTCCCCTCTCCCTTTGTCATGGCTTCAATATCTGGGTTTGGGACTGGGATTGCTCAGGGTGAATTACATGTCTACCTTATAGCTATCAATTGGTGAATGAAAGTAGCACTATTTAAATCATAAAATATTTTATTATATTAACCCTAACAGTAGAAATGTCCTTTTTTTCTGTGCTGTGACTGAGTGTAATTTAAGCACATGGTGCTGACATGTAAAGCGCTCTCACTCCAAATTACTTTGTAAACTAGATGTGAGGGCAGTGCTGTCACATCATTCGTATTGGGCAAGGAATAAGTGTCAGGAAGCAGTTAGTGCATTATTTAGAGTGCCATAAAGAGCCAGCCTATTGATTTGAGAGCAGAAGCAGCTCAGCAGTTATTTCTGTCATCGTCATGCTCATTAAAAAGATGTATGACACTTGCTATTCTCCTTTCTGCCTCTCTTACTTATCTCTCTCTTCTCATTTTTTTCATAGCTATTTCACACTTATGCACTCTGTCTGCATGTCTCTTCTGGAACACACGTGTTGCAATTATCAGACATTTGAATTCAATTGTTTGAATTATTGGTGAAAAATAATGTGACCAGTTATCTCTTGTATGTAAACATGTATCGTGTAATTACCTCTATTGTTAAGCCATCACTGTCAACACGTGAAGTGACTGAGTCTGCAGCCATGCTAGCAGCTCTGTAAGTCTGTATTCATATTAAAAATCAACCATGGCATCACCATCTTAGTTTAACTAATTTAAAAGTAACTTTTTAGCATCCTTAGTTTTTTAAACACTGTTATGAGTGCACCTTCTCTGGACTTATGGTACGGTTTGCCATACTTAGCATTGGGACGGATGTTCTCCAAACAGCACATGTACATAAGAACAAAGCGCAACTTGAGACACTGTGCAGGACTGTGACAGCAGTAATAATCCTTTTTTCAACGTTATCACTTAATTCAGTGTTGCTTGATTTGAATAGCTAAATCCAAAGACCTCCCACCTGCAGCAAAGTGAAAACTACTCACTCTTATGGACACTATGTCTCTATCTTGCAATGTTAACAAAAGGGAAACATAGTTTGTTATCTGCCCTGTGATTCTGTTTGGCTCCAAAATGTAATGGGTTCTCCCTTGGCCCAAGCTACTCTCTTCCAGTTGGTTTCATGAGAATTGGTCTTATCATTTGCTGTTATCTTGCTGACACAGACTGAGAAATACATGACCAAACCTAACCAAAAACTCCATGGTGGAGGAAACAATTAATCGATGCACATTTAAAGAGACACAATAAATGATACAAAGGGGCAGGGGAGAGTAGAACATGCCTACAGGAAGTGACTTAGCAACATCAATATTTGAAAGCATACGCAATGCCTGGAAGATTAACACACACACACACACATACACACACACACACACACACACACACACAGGGTGGTAAGTCATCCTACCTCACAGACGTTGGCATATTTAATAAAACTTGGTACTACAGTACATTGTAAACAAGATACAAATGTCCCGAAATGTAACCAACAACACAGTACACAATACCTTTATATCTGTGTGACACCTGTTGTTTCCATAAGCAGGAACCTCATTGAGATTTATGAAAATCAGAAAATCAAGCATGGGCTCTTTTGCAGACTGATTTTAAATCCTTCCTATGTGCTATAAATATGCATCGGTTTTATTTTCTAATTATATGTTATTTTTGTATTTTACAAGACACGTGTTGTTACTCTGCTACGTTTTTACTTTAAAGTTTTAATCTCGCTGCAGCTCCCCCCCCCCCCCCTCCCCCCTCTGGAACTCCTTCCCCAGTCACATCTGGAAGGCAGAACACTCTTGGATCCTTCAAAACTATCTCAAAACGCACGTACTCCCCCCCATTAGAAGAAGCGCTATACTGCATGTATTATTATTATTAAGTCAGTGCTCATTTAAAACCAATGTATTTATGGTGAGCTATGAATTCACTAAATTGGAAATATACACAAACAAATCCAAGCTCTAGAAAATAGACAAAAGAGCTGAAATGCAAAGTATTTTGGATAAAACACAGCACATGGGCTGTGGCTCTGCTTTGTCACAGTGCAGATCAATAGAGCGTTCTGTGAGCATGTGTCAACAATAGACTTCACAATGTTTCTCCTCTCTGGCCTGAGACTGTCTGCTGTGTTAACTGCTGCTGCTGCCGTCTGCTGCTGCTGTCTAGCCACTTGAGAGTGGAGCTTCAAACACTGAGCCTCAACATGGCCCCTCGCCATGGGAGCATCGATTCAGCCTGCTGGTTTACGAATAGAATGCCTTGTTCCACAGGATTTCCATTTACCTCCCCACAGAGGAAAATAGATGACAATCAATACTTTATGCAAAAAGAAACCTCTTGTATTGAGTGTCAAGAAAGAGAAAACAGAAAGTCGAAATAGCTCCTCCTGCGATTATTAATGGGATGAAAGTTAGTCCTATAGTGTCCTATAGTGTCCTCTGACAGCCTCTGCCTGGGTCTTATTCAGAGCGAGAAATAAAACATGCGTCTTTGGTTGAGAAGCAAAACACATTTCAAACCGCAGCTTTAGTTTTCACCACCTGCATCGTATAATATACGTAAATAAGAGGCAATTAATGATTATTGGAAACATTGCTGTACCATCTGTAATATCACCATACATTTACACTTTCCAGTTAGCCATCCAAATGACTAAATTAAATATAGCTAAAGAATATAGCTGAAGTACCGGTTAATCAAGCAAATGTAGACTATATTACATTATACATATATATCACCCCTTGCTGCTAAATACCAATCAACTATGTGCAATATGTGCAATATGTATATATGCCGTTAATAACTGTAATTTATACCTGGCTGCTAAATCCTTAGAACCGTTACAAGGTGTGTTTTTTGCATTTTGTATTTTGTTAATTGTGTAACTTGCTGCTGTTAAATACCATCAAACTATGTGCAATATATACATTATTATATACATTAACAACTGTGTAATATATACCTGGCTGCTAAATCCTAAGAACCGTTACAGGATTTGTATTTTGAAAAGTATTTTTTTATTATATGTTGTATTGTATGTAACATGAAGCTGTCTGTGGCTCTTTGCTGCTGTAACGATGTCCCCTCTGGGACTCATACAGGTATTCTGATTCTGATGTTCTCCCAATACTCCCCCTGAAGTGTGCAAAAGAACATAGCACCATCCATACTGCACACAGTGACATGTCCTTCATTTGGAAACTCTCTTGAATTATATAAAGCAATATTTTCTTTCAGAGGGTTAGCTAAATCGTTAAATTAAATAATGTTCAGGAGGACCCTCACTATGGCCATGGGAGGTTAGAGTAGAGTAGAGTTTTGAATCAAAACTAAAGTTTGAATACATATGTCTGTCATAAAAAACACTTAAAAGGTTTGCTAACAAGTAATGTACTTTCAAATATATAAATACATGAGTGTGTTCACACATTTTGTACACACCTCTATATTCTTAAACAACTCATGCAAAACATTTTCAATCAAGCCACGGCCAAGGTGGAAGTGCCAAAAGAACAGATACACCAAATAGTACACAGTCATTCGGTGAGGAGAAAAACCTTTTTGGGATCTTATTGACTTTGTTTCATATTTTGAAAGTGACATGCACTAGTTCCTCAAATAAAGTGTTTTCAGCTCTTTTACAGTATATCTGTTTTGCATTGGTTTTAGTTTAAGAGCAATTGATTTAAAAAAACAGAATCTATCTGGCCTAAAACACTGTGTCTAATCCACTAACAGATTCTAACCCTTAAGCAAATATAAGTTTAGCTTTCAACAAGCACCTCAAATAATTGAAATTAGAAAAAAGCAACTGTAAACCATTCTAATCTTAAAATATGTTTGTACAGTAATCATGTCATAAATATCAAACTCATATCCATAATGTATTTCTCGGCATCAACTGCATCAAATCATTAACAGTCACAACAAAAGAAACAGCTTATTATAATGTTCATTATAAATGAAAATGCTAAATATCATCAGTTTCACAAACATCTCATTGAGATCTAGGACATGTTTCACTATTGTCTCCGTGATACTCACAAGTATAATCTAATTGACAGTAAATGAGGAGCCACAGTGTCCTCACATCAGTTGGCTGATATACCAACTTTATAAAAAGGCCCACATTAGCTCTGTACTACCATATTTGTCCAACCTGCAATATAAATATGGAAATTGTTGTAGTGTTGCATTGTGGGAGTTCTTACCACAGTGGCCGCTCTTATTTCCTTACTGAAACAGCTATGATGATGATGAGGATGGTGAGGGCGATGGCTCCGGCCACCAGGAGGTAGCACTTTCTCTTCCTCAGCTGCCTCTGTGGGGAGAGAGGCGGGGTTTACACATGAGACCCTCCCCTATTGGTCACTGCACACCGCTGCCAGGTCATCCAAAAGAAAACAATGATTGTGCTTTCAATGTTTGCAGGGTTCCTGTTAAATACTACACTGAAAAAACTGAAACTTTTACAATTAAATGTATTATGTCATCACATTTCACATAACTGTATTCAGTTAGTTAAAAGCAATAATATTAAGTTCATGTTTTATATCATTTATTTCAACTAACCTAATACAGTTATGTGAAATCTGTTTAAATAGTACATTTAATTAAAGTCTACGTTTCAGGTGTTCAGTGCAGTTTAACAAGGACGGTAGTGATTTGTCAGTTCATGAGAGCTACACATATTCAGCTCCTAAGCCTCCAGTCTGCATTGCATGCCTTGCAAATGTCAAGTACCAGTTTAATAACCACCAAGCACTACACCCAAACTGCACCTTCGGTTGATTTGAACTAATCAATGCAACCAAGCAGTAGTTTATATTCACTAACAATGTGCATCAACAAAATATGACAAAGATGACTCTTCTTGAAATTGAACACTGAAGAACTAAAAAGTTCCATTTCAACCGGACACAATTAACGCAGTAGGAGGAACTAGCAGATTCAAGGTCACGCTGACAATCACAAATCAAATGCAGGACTGCAGTGGATGAGTGTCCGGGGGGGGGGGGGGGGGGGTATTCCTATCTCTGTGATGCACCTTTACTCGGAGAGGAGGGGGGAAGCAAAAGATGGCTGATGTAAATCACCCACAAATAATGATTTTACTCTCTTGAATGTTTGTGTTCAGCCCATGTTAGGGCATCACTTATGTATTATGCTTGTTTATGTTCCTATCATTGCTTAAACTTCACAAGTAAACATTTAAAAACAAGATAAATAATAAACCTCATTGAAGCCTTCCATCCTCTGAGTGGGTAAAACGCTCATGAGCCAACTATTCAAAGAGCCAGTGGACTTTTAAAACTATACACAATTGTGAGATAATGCTCAGGATGGGTTTCAGGCTTAAGTGCTTTTAGCAAATATAACTGAGAACTGTTAATTACATAATCCTCCGATGACTGGAGGACTGAATCAACATGACTGCGTTTTTCATTTACAGAGAGACTGATAGGATAGCTGCAACTGTACAAATATGTATTTTAAACTGTGCATTAAAAGACTCAGGACCCCTGCCTACTAGTAATAAAGTGGTGTATTGATGATGTCATTCTGTAGGCTGAAGATAGTACTTGCAAGGGCTGCCTGGACAAAATGTGATGGGAATATTGCAGACAATGAGTTCTTAGGTAAACAAACGTTTATGACATTTACACGTTTTGTTTAGCAGGATAATCTTCACAAACGAACACCATTTCCATAATAGTAAATGTGACCCGCTCTATCGAAATCAGTCGGAAGTCGCAACGGCTCATTTCAAAATAAACGTGGATTTGCGTAAAAAAAATAGTTGTTCTGGGTTCGGGTGTTTTGTTTGATTTTAAATAAACAAAGTCTTGGCTTTCAGAATATGAAACTTTTATTTCCAAAATCACACGATAAATACATGTTTGAAGCTTCTAAAGGGACGAAGACAGCTCTCACTCGCACTCTGCTGTTCCGCAGCGCAGCTCTCCCTCCCTCCGGCTGAAATTATGAATGTAAGCGTATAGTAATCATAGATAACACGGCAGGGTCCGTTACAGTTTGTTTTTATCTGATTTCAATTAAACAAAGTCTTGGCTTTCAGAATATTAAACTTGTTTCTGCAAATTCAGATGATAA
Organism: Harpagifer antarcticus; assembly: GCA_902827135.1. NCBI lineage: Eukaryota > Metazoa > Chordata > Actinopteri > Perciformes > Harpagiferidae > Harpagifer > Harpagifer antarcticus. The sequence continues at coordinate 4,728,869 of CADEHL010001252.1, read as the reverse complement.
ATACAGCTTTGAAGCTTCGGCATAATTACAAGCGGAGAACGGAGTAACTTAACGTCACAGCAGGCGTAACAACAGCCGGTGTTTCTCGTGAGTGTTTTCCCCGGGAAACAAACACAATACACACAAACGCAAAATTACACACACACACACACACACACACACACACACACACACACACGTATACACAAACACACACTCGCGAGCTTCCCCCAGACCAGTAATCCAAACGAAAATATCTTCCCTCCGTACTACTTTGATCATTTGCTCCGCTAATCAATCAGATCGATGGATTCCAGAGAAGAGAAAACTTTGAAGGCATTTTTCTCAAAATGATGACTTGGTGATAGTCATTATATAATGTGACATACAAAAACAATCCTGATATCATTAGAAAGCTAGGAATATCCTTTTTCCAACAGTGTATACAACTCAATGTGTCTTCGGGTCAATGCGACTGATTTCGATGGAGCAGGTCACAAATGCAATCACCAGAAGCTAACGTATGCTTTGAAGGTTGCATGACATCACTACAGCTAAGCGAAAGGCGGCAAAAGTTCTGCCTAACGATGTTTGTTCGGTAATTAACCATTTCTTCCCAAATGCTGTTTATAATACACGTAAGACAGGGGTGGGGAACCTCCGGGCCGTATACGGTCCGTGAGACCATTTGATACGGCCCTCGAGGTAATTTATAAACTGTGACGGCCCCAGAGCCTTTCCCCTCGTCCACCCTCTGCTGTTTTTGGTGTTGCCGAATAAAGTGCGGAGATTGTTGGAAACTTTGAGCGTCTCTCCTGGTTTTTCTGTTGTGGCAAACGGGCCGGTCATAACAACTGGGGGCTCGTCTATCGTGAGTAGGAACCGGGAGTTAGTTGGGTTGGTGTGGCGTTAGCTGTACCTGAGTTAGCCTGTGTTCGAGTTTCTTTTGGGGCAGAGGCTGGGAGCAGTATCGCCCATATGACTGTTAAGTCACGTGTTGGGGATTCCCTCGGATGACAGTGACGTATGTGGCTTTATATGGTGTTGTATATCCACTATTTTGAACGCGTATGGTCCTGCCTGTGTGTACAATACCTGTAGGAGTGTTTCCCCTGGTAGGTTTAAGAGGCGTTTCCCCTTTGGGTTTCGTCTAGGGGGGCCTTGATAGTGTTGGGGTACGGCGGTTAGAGCTTCACTTTCCCTCTTCCCTAAACTTGCTCGGGAGCACTTCCGTGGTTCAGGGGGGTTGCCGGTTACCTGGTCGCCTCTCTCGGTCCAGCGGGCTGTAAGTGCATAAATACACACCGCTACACCTCATGAAGACTAGGGGGGGAGTTACCTAGTAAGTTTGTGGTTAGGAAGTCAGCAAGTGGGGCTGCTCATTCCTACTGTGTGTACAGGTGGGCTAAGAAATTGCATTTCCTCTCTAAGAATAGCGGTTGTCATATAAATATGGAGGATATTTGTTTGTTGCGACACCGTCTGAAAGGTTTTTAGATCAGTGCACCAAGGAACAGTTTTATGATTATGAGGTTGGCGATAAGAGAGTAAAAGAGTCAGTGAAGGCGAACTTAAGGGCTTGTTTGCTAAAAAATAAGGTGTTTGCCACTGTAGTGGATGCTCCTGTCTCCGTGCGCACAGGGGACTTACCTCCGCCTGAAATAATGGCTCAAAGTGCCGGGTTGAATTTTGAGCAGCAGAAGGAGTTGCTCAATTACGCATAGAGTTGGAGACGGAAAAAGAGTTGGCCGTGGAGAAGATGCGACAGGGCATTGAGCTGGAAAGAGCGGTGTCTGTGGAAAAATTGAGACAGGAAACTGAGCAGGCAAAGTTGGAGTTGGAGAGAGAGAAACTGGTATTGGTTAGAGAGGGCAGAGTAGCGGCTGACGTCCTATCTAGTCAAAGCAGAGCCCCAGGGAGGTCAGTGGATGAATTAAATGATTTGAAGTTGGTGCCCAGGTTTAATGAAAAGGATGCAGAATTTTTTTTTTTCGATGTTTGAGCGTCTCGCTGTTGTAAGGGGGTGGTCTGAGGCCACTCGCGTGTTATTATTGCAGTGTGTGTTAACCGGAGGGCTCAGGGGGCTTATTCGTCTTTAAGTGGCAAGGACTATTTGTGTTACGAGTTAGTAAAATCTGCCGTTCTTAAGGCTTACGAGCTGGTGCCTGAAGCTTATCGTCAGAGGTTTCAGAATGAGAAGAGAGGTGTTAAATCTCACCTCGAGTTTGCTCGAGATATTTCGACACATTTCGATCGCTGGTGTGCGGCAACTGACATTGATTCTCACGGGGCGTTGAGGGATCTCGTCATTCTGGAGCAATTTAGAAATTCTGTACCGGAGCACATTGCATATTAGTGAGCACGCAGTCAGGATGGCGGCTGAAGCTGCTGCATTAGCAGATGACTATATTTTGACACACGTTAAGGGAGGTGCTGCCGTACAAAGCAGTCACAAAGGAGATTCCTCGAGTGTGGGAGTGTGGTCTGGTCGGCCAGTGAGATCTGCGGGGCAAGAGAGAGGGTATGTACGTGGTGCACGTATACCTGACGATGTGTGTAATTACTGTCATAGACAAGGGCACTGGAGAAAGGACTGCTATGCACTTAGGGCTAACGCTGAGCAGGCAGGGACTAGTAATAGTCCCAGGCCAGCAATGTTCGTGGCACCTGTCGCTGAGCAGGTGACTGGGCGGTTAGACAGTGAGTTGAAACCACAGGGGTCTAGCCCAGAACTGAAGTCTTATTTGCCGTTCATGACTGAGGGGTTTGTTTCTTTGGTAGGGAGCAGTGGCGGCGCCAGGGTATGGCTGGGGTAGGCTACAGCCATACCAAGAAATGGCTTAGCCCTACCATGAAAAAGTTTGTTAAAGTAAGCATGTTGAGAACACGGATTGCGAAAATCTACCGGTCGTGCCCATAACACACAAACTGATCCTGCTGTAACAACAAGTGCACGTTACTGACACAATATGGTTGAGACCATTCGGGCTTATGCTAGAGGGGTGCAAGGAATAGTCTAGGTAGTGGGGGAGTTTTATACACTGTGTGGAAATTCTCTGGCGTTATAATATCAGCGCGGCCGCGGTCAGATCAAAATGCCACCGAATGCAATTACAGCCAATCAGAGCAACGAAACGTTGGGTCTGCTGCGTCATGCATTACTGATACGTCGCGTTCACAGTGAAAAGCAAACTCGCGCCGAGTAAATTACAGACAGCAGAACTTCTAGAATTAATTGTATATTTCGGATGGATAGATGTGTTCTTAAACGCCCTCGCATTGAGGTACAAGTCAAACAGGTGCCAGAGTCACACGACCCACCTGAAGAGTGAATAGTGAGTTTTGAATATATTTTGTAATAATGGGTCATTTGAAAAAGTGTTTTGTATGACAATAGAGACACAGGCCACCTGTTGTGTGCTGTGTCAGTCTCTCTCTGTTTACCTGTGTCTCTCTCTCTCTCCCTCACTCTCTCTCTCCCTCTCCGTGTCAATTCTATATGCCTACTTTTCTTGTTTCTGCCGCTGCGTAGCATGTTGTAACAACGTGGAATTAGCAGAATAGGCTATTGTATTGTTTAACTCACACCTGTTGCTCTCGATGTAATTTAGCTGATAAAAGGAGACTAATAAAAGCTAATAAAAGCCTCACGCGTGCGTTTCACTGTCAAGGTAGGCGATATAGCGTGTATGTAATTACATTACAAATACTGACTTGAGCCCCACCACTGTATGGGTTAGCCCTACCATAGATTACCCAACAAAAATACTCTGGCGCCGCCACTGGTAGGGAGCGATGAGAAGGTGTATATACAAATATTACGTGACACCGGTGCATTTGACTCGTTTATTTTAGCGTCTGCTTTGCTGTTTTCAGAGGACACGTACATGGGGTTGTTTGTTCCGGTGCTGTGAATGGGGTTGAATGTTCTGCAGGTCCCCCTCCATAAAATTATGCTGTTTTCGGATCTGTTTCAGGGTTAAGTAGCGGTTGGCGTGCGGCCGGCTGCCCATAAAAGGGGTCACGATGATCCTGGGTAACGACATTGCGGGTAGTCGGGTGTGGGCTGATGGGGCACCGCCTGCTATCGTGGCGCCAGTGCCGCTGGTTAGTATTAAGCCAGACAAGAGCGAAACGGAGTACCCTGACGTGTTTACAGCATGCACCGTGACACGGGCAATGAAACGTGGGCAGGCGAGGAACATGAGCTTAGCTGAAATCAATGAGGCCTCACCGCAGCATGATGTGACGTGTCTCGAGATTCCCTGGTCGGTTTCTCACGGTGAGCTGGTGGAGGCACAGTGTGCTGATGCGTCTCTAAAAGGTCTGAGGGAGAGTGTTCTGCCTGGTGGGGAGGTGAGAAATCATGCTCAGGGGTATTTTTTCCAGAATAATGTCCTAATGAGAAAGTGGGTTCCTCAGTTGAAGCACTTCGTTGGTGAGCCGGTTTACCAGGTTATGGTGCCTTCCGGGTTCCGTGCCTTGGTGTTGCGGATGTCCCACGATGAAGCGGGCCATTTGGGTGTCAGGAAGGCGTATGATCGGGTCCTGAGGTATTTATGTTGGCCCTTATTAAAAAGGGATGTGTCCACTTACATTAAGTCATGTCATACTTGTCAGCTAACCAGTAAGCCTAATCAGATCCTGAAACCTGCACCATTGTACCCGATACCAGTCACAAAACGCACGCAAAAAATGTTTTATTCAAGAAATCTAGACTTTAAACAAGCGAGTGTCTGTTTTTCCTGGCCAAGGTCAGGGTCCTTGAACACAACACGAGCCTAACGTGTCATCACGTGGTATATGTCTCGTCTGACAGGGGTGTAGTTCTGCCGGAGAGCACCCGAACGCCGTTCCGGTACTTCAGAAATGTCAGTACCCATAAGGAGCCGTACACATGCTGCAGTTTCTGCGTGGCTGTGTCTTTAGCTGAAAGCCCAGTGACGATCTGCTCATCTGACATACTGATCATACAGTCAATAACTTTGTTGTTATTAGCATTTGGTTAGCTAGCTATGCTAATGAATATAAGAAGCTTTTTCTACAACCAGTGAGGTAAAGGCACATCTTTATATGATCATTATAGTTATAAAAAAATAAGAGAATAAAGTAAAATCTGTTTACAGTTCTGTTTCATATGGATGTTGAGAGATGTATCCATAGATCTCCTAATGTTGCTCTCAAAGTGCACCAGATTGATGCTTTTAACTTCAACATTTAAAATACAATCTTCCCGGGGGAGCATGCCCCCGGACCCCCCTGGAGGAGCTTAGGTCCATCCCCCACTTAAATCATGTTCACATGGATAGGATACTAAATTTGCACACATCTTGTGTCCATCTCTCTCTGTTTTGGTGGTCATGCGACAACCGTGCACGTGCATGCGTACGCGAGTCATGGTTTAGATATCTGGATTGAGAGGTTGCTTTTTATTTGCACAGCAGGAAAGAAAGGCCAAATGAATGGGCTGTGATTTTAGTTTTTTTAAGCAGAGGTTGAGTTCAATCATTTGTACGGCCCTTGGAGGATGTTGTTAAAATTGAAATGGCCCTTGAGAGGAAAAAGGTTCCCCACCCCTGACGTAAGAACTTCAGACGTCCACCAGTGAGCTATTTACTGACACATTTGATGTCGTATAACAAACCATTACAATCTCTTCGGCTCGTGTTAACCCAAAACTCATTCAAAAACACGCTGACTTCTACACCAGGGAACCAGGAAGTGCACATTGACACATGTTTTCGGCTTTTGTATTCATATATAGTGGCATGTAATTAGGTTTATCAGGATATAGTGCATGTGTTAAACATTATTAGAAGTGTTATCAGGGGGACTATTTACTGTTGGACCATAAAAAAGTGTCCAAAGATGACACATGAATTCAAATGTACTTTGAACATTGTACTTCAATTGTTCTATACATGTTTTAATGATGCATGTTTTTTGGAGAAGCAGTAAATTATTTAAATTGCGTTTTGTATTGTTTTAGTTTTTAATGACAACATTTTGTATTTATTGCAGTAAAGCTGAGAACATGTTCCCCTCAGGATTTGACTTTACTAGTTGTTCATTGTATTTCTTTTCTAAATGCAATGGATGCTTGATGTTAGAGACTCATTCTTAATTTGAAAGACTATTATTGATTGTTTTATGTTCTCTTCTTTTGTAATTTATTTTTTATTTAACTTTGTTTGGATCTCACTTGAACAAATGTTCAGTAACAGAAAAGAAACAAAGCAAAAAACTACTGATCCCAGAACATGAAACTCACAAACATTAAAAACCATAGAAGTCACTTATATTTCAATAAGTTGTTATCAGTGCTTATAGCTCTTGTATGTTTGTCTGTTTCATTTCCAACACTGCTTGTGCTAAAACTAAGACATCACATGCTTCAAACATTTCTTCCACACATGAGCTTTATTCATTCATGTCAACTACTTGCCATTTCTGAAAAAAAAGGGAAAAAGTGTTGACTGTGTTAAGCAAACATATCAAAGTAAATAGCAAAGAGTAGGGGTTAGGGAATATCTCCTTGTCTCCTCGGGCGGTGACGCTGTGTTGGAGCACAGAATATATGTTGTTTTGAAATGCTTTCCCCCCGGTTTTTTCCAGCCTGTTTTCTGCTACAAAGGCAGCGGGAGCAGCGACGTTAGACCAGAGCCGAGGCTGGAGTCTTTAAATCCTGATGCGCTTCAAAGCACAGAGAGAGCAATTCATCTTCTTATCTGAGACTCAAAACAGGCTTTCTGTGTGGAAGAGAGGAGAGAGGAAGAGGGGGAGAAAAAAAAATGCTGTCGAGTAATTTTCCGTTTAAACGTTCCACTCCACAACAATTTGCATAAGCAGCCCTGCGTCTGTGATAAGAAGATTGGTAATTTTCAAAGGCTCTGTGGGGATTGAGAATTAAAAGCCTTTCTGCACTATCTCCCCTCTTGCAGCTGGCCAACGCAGACTCCCCAGCTTCTCTCACGCGTTCCCTCCTAAACTATGCCTTATAAACTTTCTGTGCCATCCTCTCTTCTCTCTTCTCGCTCTGACACTGCTGAGGCTCCCTCTCTCTATACTGTATCCCCTCCCTCTCTCTCTCCCTCACAAACATTTCTTCTCCTTCTGTCGCTCGCTCATCCCACCACTGCTGTTATTTGGGGAGAACAAGAAAATAAATAAGGTAGAGAGGGAACAAAAAAGGGCTTAGTATAACAAAAGAAGTGTTGCAGTATTTCTAAACCAGAATGTTCCAGATTGCAGGGCAGGCTGCGAGGTAGGACAGACTATAGGGGGAGAGAGATAGGAGGAGAGGCGGGATAGA
>CADEHL010001252.1:4717104-4721478 GCA_902827135.1 Harpagifer antarcticus | reverse complement strand
CACCCTCGCTGGAGGGGGACCCAAGTTCCCATTAGCAAAAACATGTGGGTTTGCTATCCTGGCTCCAAAATGGTGGAATGAGCTCCCCATTGACATCAGGACAGCAGAAAGCCTGCACATCTTCCGGCGCAGACTGAAATTCATCTCTTTCGACTCCACCTCGAGCGATAGAATTACTAACAAAGAACTGCTAACAGAGCACTTATATACTAATAAAGGACTGGCTTATCTATAGCCAGTTGAGTAGCACTTGAAATGTTTGGCTCTATGATACCTGATGTACTTATATGATTCTGTTTTCTTCAAGGTTTTGTCTTCCTGGTCGAATGTACTTATTGTAAGTCGCTTTGGATAAAAGCGTCAGCTAAATGCAATGTAATAAAAAAAACTCCTTATATCTGTTAGCGTAGCTCGCTAGCACCAGAAGCTAACAACAACGATCTCCAGTACCGGTGTGCTCTCTCTCTCGCTCGCGCACACAAAATGGCTCATTCCACACACACACACACACACAGAGTCGAGCTTTAATGAAACACAGAGACCCAGACGTAATAGTACTGTACTGCATCATATTATTTACTCATCAATAATTTTTTTAATTATGATTTTTTTTTTTTTATCTTTTTTTTTTTTTTTTTAATAACCATTTTTCCTCCTGATCTCTCGCGCCCCCCCCTGGCATGCTTTTGCGCCCCCCACTTGAGAACCACTGCCTTCGACCCTCACATCGTACAAGGAAAAACTTCCAGAAAAAACCCACAGGGAACATGGGAGAAACCTCAGGGAGAGCAACAGAGGAGGGATCCCTCTCCCGGGACGGACAGACGTGCAATAGATGCCGTGTGCAAATCAACATTTTAGGTAATCTCTGAGATCATGGCAAAAATACTAAAGCATCTTTCAGTATTATACAAAGAAGACAAATACATCTTAGTTTAAAAGTATTGCATGATTTTCCTTCGTTCAGTGTGATTTTTGTACATAAAAGTCAAGAAATACTATAAGTCCATGCATTATGAAGGTCAGCAGTACTAGTCCAAAGCTAGAAAGGCAGAGAATAGAGGAGGTAGAGAAGAGGAGAGCATGCATGGCTTGTTTACCTTTCTTTTTTCAATATTTCTAAGGCCCTCTGAGACATTCAACAACCATAAACAGTTTTAAAAACATTTATTTCTCCAAGTATGAATTCATAAAAGCTGCATCATACTTAAAGCTAATAGGACTGGCATAAAATCAAGTATGCATCTCATCCCCACCTCCCTGACATGGAATGTGGGAGAAAAACGACTTGCCTTGTGTGACATGAGAAATATCCTCATAATACTACAATAATGCATGCAATGATAATGGCCATAATATTATTTTCCCTTTATCGCATCTGGTCATGAACATTGGAAGACCATAAAATAAATAATGCTTAGAGCGGAACTGCCTCACTTGTAATCGGCTTATATGCAATTTACATAAAGCTCAGAGTCCCATGCACTCAGCCTGATTATGATATTTAAGAGGAGCAGCAAATAAACAGAGACTTCACAGCCAATCCTGGCATCCTGGGAGGAAGCCCTTTGACGACCATTGTCATAAATGGAACAAAAAAACTCTCAGCAGCATCAGCAAATGTGTTTTATTAAAGATTGTCATTTTTTATAATGGTTTATCACAAATGTTGCTAGTTTCTGACCTCAGCAAAGTACAGAAACAGAAACTCAGACTGAACAATTATATCAGACTGCGGAAACCAATGCAACCCCACCATGATTCTGCACTGAACATCTTCCATGCAAAGTCTTGCTACAACATTGGAAGTGCATGACGGATTCTACACACTACATGCATGCATCATCTAAAACAACAGATGGAAAGTCTTTCATGACCTCACTACAATATCTACAGGAATCAGGGTCATGAAGAAGAATTCCTACTGAATTATATTATTTCAAATGTTTTTTTAAATAAAGTTGCCAAATTAGACTTTTGTTCTCTAATGCCAAACGGCAATGATATAAATGACTGGTGATTACCAACTCCAAAAACATCCAAGATGAAAACAGAATATTTAGTGTAATACGAGGTGTGGAAGAAACCAGTGGTGGAATTTAATAAAAGGTGCGTTCACATCGGACGAGATTTTTCCGCTAAGACGCTGGCAGCGACAGTTACATTTTTCGCTGCTTTATTTATGTCTGTATGACGTGAGTGTGGACGGAGCAGCTATAGCAGTAGCTTAGCTTAGCCTGATCTATCAGTGGCTGTACTACGAAGCCAGTCCAACAGACCCTGATATATTTGAGTTATCTGGCTTAACTAACCCTAACAAAACAATCTCGCTAAACTATCCAACAACGCTGGTTATCAACTCGGTAAATCAACCCAGGGTTTCGCGCTGAGAGCGCGTTCACGTGAAAGGGGCGGGGTTAGCAACATTCGGCCAATCACAAAAAGTGACAAGCTTAATGACAGCGCAGCGTCATACTTCATGAATGAAGATTAAACTATCATGTTAGACAAATATGAAGAAGTTGAACTTTAACCATCCATGACTTAAACAGATAAACCAGGATAAAAGCAACATACCTGCAAGGTGAATACAGAACAGCTAGTAAAAAGAAAACAACCGAGTGTTTGAATGCGTACATTAACAGTTTTATGATATCACTGCCCCATCAAAGACACGAGTGGATCTGACTTTAATTACATTTGACTCGAGTGTTTCGTCAATTTAATGTGCTGTTTTAAAAAATACTTCTGCATACAGTATGTGACACTGAAGTGCTGCACGGCTCAAGAAGCTGACACAGATAAGGAAATATATGATATATTATGATCATGTGATCATGTGATTGATGATGTGATATCAATGATAAGTAGGACACGTCTGCGTTTTTCCTGCAGTTTAAACTATATTTCCTTTATCATGTAATATTACTTGATCGCTTTAAACTCCGCACACTGAGCTCTGATTGGTCAGCAGGCGGTGCTTTCACTGAGTTGATCTCTTATCTGGAACATAACCCGAGCAGGTGTTCTATGTGTTCAGCATAAGTTACCATGGAGATCTACCCCGGTAAGAAGTGAACCAGCGTCGTAGGACCGGAAACCCAGAGTTAACCCTGAAGTTACCTCGCTAACCGCAAATCCTGCTTCTAGTACAGGGCACAGATCTCCATTCAGAAAACACACATTTAACTACAGAAAAAGACTACATTTATCCGACACTTGTTGTTACATTTTACTTAAATACAGTTTTACTACTAGTTTACTTTAAAAAAATGTGCTCCATATTGACGAATAAAAACATTAAAATATATATTATATGTATTTTTACACTTGTATTTTTAAGTTTGTGCATACCCTTCAGTGAGCAGATGTGATTATATATTATTTTAATTATGATGGCCTAAAATGTTCAACTAAAATGTGAAAAAAGATTTCAGATACTAAACTATTTGATGTAAAAGTAAAAAGTGTTTTACTTCATCAAGAGATATCCAAGAGATGGAGCAAGCCATACTGTAGGAAGAGAAACCTAAGACTTGGGCAAGTCATTGACTTCATGCCTTCCTGCAAAATCTCCCCCCTGAATGTTTTTTTCAAGTACCCCATCCCTCAGCAAGGCTCTCTGCAAGGCTCCACAGGCTTAGTTCATATTCTCCATGCGGCCTACCATGCAGAAAACAATGGTCCTTTAACCACACATGGAGCGATACGCATTCACACGCACTCATAACTCAGCAGGTTGGGGTTCAGATTGTTTTACAAGCACACTTCAACATGATGCGAACAAAAACAACAGACCGTTGGTTTGGTGGACCACCACTCTACCTGCAGAGCACAAAGCTCTTAAAAAACCCAAATCTGTTAGCTCCAAGTGGCTAGAAGGCGAAAGTTACATCATCAGGACACAACTACAATAAATGGGTTGCTAGCAAAAACCATCATGCACGGTGCAGTTGAGGGAACAAGAGCTGCAGGAAGGCCAAGGCTGACGGACATAAAGAGGTGGGCGGGAAATGCACGAGACTGGCAGACAAGACAGGTGGTGATGTCATCAAAGTGCCCCAATGGCCCTCTGGAAACAGCAGTGATGTGTGGCTTATTCAATTTCCAATGCTTGCGTTATTGGGTGTATTGAACACCCAAATGGCGTGTAGGCCCTATGGCCCTGTATATTTGAAGTCAAGGTTTTCTGTTCTCTTCAACACGTTCAGGCCAGCTGTGGCTGAGGGGGGGAGATCCAGACGAGTGTCCCTGATATCAACTTGGGTAACTTCAAACATTGTTATTTCCCCTCCATATCCTTCAAAGTAGCATAACAAGTCTGGAGGGAGCGGGGAAAGGGTGAGCAGTAAGCCAGTTTCCCTACAACCTGTC